>JAVTVY010024491.1:0-94342 GCA_036873755.1 Hanleya hanleyi
CATGAAAAAGTCTAATAAATTGAATGAACGGCAATTCCAAGAACTTGAAGATTGTAGTTGGCTCAGTATTTGAAGACATCCACGTTCCAGGCGACATTCACTATATTTAACGCCAGTGGCGTCATTATATAAAGTGTAATATCCTTTGTTGACGTCATGATGTTGTCGTCCCCGACTCAAAAGCCCAATAACGGACAGGGGCAAGTACTCTTACCGTGAGAGTTCAGAAACGAACGTCTCTCCAGCGTTCGCGTTGGTTTTCTGAATAATTCTTTAAAGGAACCAGATATTCCCACATACACAAACCCAAGAACTGCTAGACAACAGGCCGAGGCTGAGACTGACAGGGCCATGCACATGAATTCACAGTATAGTCTTCCGGTTAACCTATTCTAAAGCACATACCAAGAATCTAACGATTCGTGATATGTGTTGTATCTCAGGTACGCTTTTATTGTACCTGTTCATGTGGCAACTTGGATGATATGACCACACGGCCCCTAGCACCGGCATAACCGGTATTAGATACTAATCTAGAGAGCTATGATGGAAATGCTCTGACAACTCGTATATTGGTAATTGGTGAGCTGTTTCGCTATGACAACTCGTACACTGGAGATTGGTGAGCTGTATCGTCGTCAGATGAAAATGACGGCATTAACACAAAAGACTAGTCGGTAAGGCCCAATGTCGGCCCAGCATCAACTTCCCACAAGTGACAACATATATCAAAGACCAAAAGGTCTGTACAGGGGGCGGACCTCGGGGACGAAACGTCCACCAGCAGAATCTCGCCATATACAAGTAACAATTACAACACATATAAGGGAAGTGGGAAGAGGTGCCGACATACTGACAGAGCCACATGACGTGACAGTATACTCTTCCGGTTAACCTAAATACCCTGATGACTATAGACGCTATTCTGAAGGTCTTGCTCTGGGGAGTGAGATAACACTATTTTGGGAATATCTCCGGGTGCTGACCACGCCCACATGTGTTTTCCTGTGTTATAAGTATGTATACGACATATACGATAGACCACATACAGTCAGTGTAGAAAATTGCTGATGTACATGTACATGTATTCAAAGTCTATATGTAGTATACCAGGTTAACCAAGTGTAATCGTGAGATCCCACCTTCAGTAGATAGTCGTGGCCCAAACTGTGTTTTCCCATAACCTGATAACCGCGAGGTGTAGAAATACAATGGATACGTCATTGTACCTCTTTGCTCCGAAGAGTGACTATCTACTTCCATGTTGTTGTTTCTTAAGATATTAAGATAGCAAAATACGAGCGTAGCATGCAAGATCTACGTTTCGTAACTTGTGTCTAATTCCGCTTAACCCGGAGCTAGGGGCCGTATGAACCTATGCACTTCAATATCCTCATGGTGCTCATATGAACAGTCACAGTTAAAGCGTGACTGAGATACATCATTCTCTAGATGACGACTTTACAATGATTATTATAGATTAAGAATACTGATCAGTAATACGGATTTTATATTTTTGGAACATCATGATGTCTTGTCGGCATCATTGAAAACTGTTGACCGCTTCTCTCTTGTAGGAAACTAGCCTATGTTTATGTATACTATGATTGTCTTTTTGAATTTGGTGCTAATACTGTTATATGGAATATGGAATATGTCTTTGGATTATGGACGCGGATATTCTTTAATGGACGACGGCTGAATTATGAATGACGGACTAGACTCTTGTAATTGGTATATATACAATAGACGATTTAAAACTGGTGCAGAAACGGGCGTGGGAACACATATACTGAACATGCGCATAGTAAAACAAGCACCATGTTCCACATTCAATAGACAGCCGTCGTTCAAATTGTGTTTTTCAATACATGGTTGACCTTGAATTGAATTACCATAAATTATATAAAAGCTGTTCTATTATTTGACACCCATATAAATTAACGTAAAATACATCGGAATTTGTTGTATCGTTGGAAAAATATTGCGGGTTAAAAAACTACAGTACCAAGAATTTTATAATAATAATAATATAAACGTCCAAATTATTACTGAGTGAATATTATATCCACCCTTCTTCTATATACTGGTTGAACAAGGTGTGAATCATCGTAAAATACTGCAGAAATATTTATACAGCATGGTGTGACTATGCTATCTGGCCCCTAAAAGGGAGTTTCGTGAAGTGTTTACCTGGAATCGATTGAGAGGAATTTGTATGCTATGGTATACGGCAATTACCGAATTATTGTCAATTTTATCTACACTGTACAGGTATAGCCATCTTTTTCTGTATACTTCAATATGAAAAAATATGTTTTTTAATAAAAAATAATATCATCGCATGGTTCGAGTTAAAAAAAAAGGTATATTCCAAAAGAGAAGAAATTGTTTTACCCCACAATGTACATCACCCATTCCTAAATCAGGAACCACTGGAAGTACAGTCGCGGTTCGTATCTAATCGGACAGCTCTCCCAAATAAGAGTGTCATTAAGTTATTTTGTGTTGTACAACGGTGGCGAACACCATTTTGAAGCTGCAACTGCATTTCCACACGTAATATTAAGCGTATAATTCACTGAACATTTTATCCTTTAATCTGTTTCCTGTTGTATCAGACTAATAAAATATAATCACATAGCCGAGTGAACTCTATTCGTAAATATGTAATACATTGTGAAGTGCGTACCCGCGTAGCGTGTCATTTCATAGCTGGTATATTTTCATAAGATTTGATACAATGTGTGAATTAAATCTATCTACAAGAAGTTTATGATATCCTTTAAATTTTATCTGGTTTTGCTATTTGAGGGAGATTATTTTTAGTAAAACGGTTCTGTACCATATTATTAATCATTTTTCATTTGACTCGAGTAGCACGATTGTCGTTTTGGACAGCTGCCATATTTTTTACCTGTCTGATGAAACGTGTTATATCCTGTCTATGTAAGGCTGATCATTTCGTATTTGCTAATTTTGGATCTTGATTGCACAATTTTTCGGATGTAACAAGTAGTGGTGCTATGCTGTGAGTTACAGTATTTACTGTATCATATTACTAGAGAATATTTACTACAGTTCTCCAATATAGTATATTACAGTATAATGTAGTATATTATAGTTCAGTTTAGCACACTACATTAATATAGTAAATAAATTATAGATGTCGAATACCGGGCTATGTTAGCATGTAAACCTTGAGAACAAATTACTCACGCATCAACATGGTTGAATGCCTATAATTTTAGTAAATGGACCCTTCCCCGAAGTACTCAAACTTCCTCTCGAATCCTTTTGAACAACTTCCCATCTTGACTAATACAAATTTTAGCGGGGGTGATCTTTTTCCCAAGTGGAATACATTGTCTTCATCTGATATGAAGACCAACCTATGTATCGGAAGCATAAACTATTTCGAATATTCGAATTTTGATAACTCGAATCTTGCATTGATGTTTGACCTTGAACTTGACCTTGCACTGACGTTGGAACATGGACAATATACGCATCATGGCAGTCCGTCAAAACACACCTGTTGTATTGAAATAACCCAAATATCAACCACGGCAGAGATCCAGCCTACACTTCATTCTGTTTGACAACACTATGTATATTGGGTTTGCTATTAGAAACTATTCTAAACATGGTATATATTCCGAGGAATACATCTAGCGCCTTTACAGGAATTATATCGCGAAAATACCTACACGTGAACAAATGGTGTGCACGTAGCAGGAGCTCCTGAAGTATGAAGTGTTTTCACAAAACTAAACATTTTCTATAACGGTATTCACTTTTTGTTTCATTTTTTATTTCTGACACATAGTTCCGTCTCTTTGGAAATAATTCCATGAGCGGCAGTGTCTATTTTAGGCTGATAGAGTTTATAGACATGGCTTTGGATTTATTTCTATGATGTTCACAAGTTTATTGGCGTTTACGTGATCGAGAAAAATCCCCCAGAAAATCCTCCGTTTTTTCTAGTTCTACAGTCTTTCTGTTTAGACACAAGGTGATGTAGTGGTCTGTTATTTTATAGTTGTTTCAATAAAGTCGTTGACGATTGCATGGAACAATACAGTTTGATATATGGTATCATAATGTATCATGTCGAATTCCGTGAGACTTGTGACAAAGTTGACAATTGAGAGTCAATGATCGCGAGAAGCATGAATCTCTCTCCCAGACCAACTAATCCTCATCTGATTACGTATCGATGAAGGCTGAGTCTGTCCCCAGAATAAAAGTGAAAAATATAGATGTTTTTTTATGATATTATACATTACAAGCGTCCAGTCCGTCATTCAACATTCAGTCGTCGTCCATTAAAGAATTTCTGCGTCCATTATACAAAGACCTAATTCGTATAACAGCATTATCACCAAATTCAAAACATCAATCATAGTGTACATATACATAGACTGATTTCCTACAAAAATGTTCCAAAAATATCAAGTCTGTATCGATGATCAGTATTCTTAATCCATGATTTTCGTTGCAAAGTCGTTATCTAGAGAATGATTTATCTCAGTCACACGTTGATCGTGTCTGTTCTTATGAAAACCCTGAGGGGTATTGAAGTACATGGGTTCGTACAGTCCCTTGTCCCGGATTATGCTCGAATTTCGTTGTCAGCGTGCGATATGTATCGCCAAATTTGATAAACTTTCAGTAGAGTCACTTGGTGGTGTAGCCCTGCTTTATGCAATACTGTGTTGTGACGTTGATTAAAATCGTCACATTTTAGAGAGGATATAGCATATACTACCAGGCGAAATATGTATAGGCTATATACGTTTGAAAGGTCATCAGCCTAAACAATCTTAATTTTTCGAAGTGGAGTTTACTGGTACATACCGGTCCGAAATGTGAAAAGTGTGATATTTGATGATTATGGAAGGCCAAATGCCCAAATAATTAGAAACTCTCAGTTATCGAGACAGACAACTGTGATTTTCGGTTTTGCGAAATAGAAATTCGAGGTTAAGAAAAGAGTATTGTGCTGTATACGGCGAGATTCTGCTGGTGAACGTTTCGTCCCTGAGGCCCGCCACCTGTACAGACCTTTTGGTCTTGGATATATGTTGGCATTGTGGGAAGTTGATGCTGGGTCGACATCGGGTCTTTTGTGTTAAATGTCGTCATTTTTATCCGACGACGATACAGCTCGCCAATCTCCAGTGTACGAGTTGTCACAGCGACACAGCTCACCAATTACCAATATACGAGTTGTCAGAGCATTTCCATCATAGCTCTCTAGATTTGTATCTAATACCGCTTATGCAAGTGCTAGGGGCCGTGTGGTCATGTCATCCAAGTTGCCACATGAACAGGTACAATAAAAGCGTACCAGAGATACAACACATATCACGAATCGTTAGATTCTTGGTATGTGCTTCAGAATAGGTTAACCGGAAGACTATACTGTGAAGTCATGTGGCTCTGTCAGTATGTCGACACCTCTTCTCACTTCCCTTATATGTGTTGTAATTTTTACTTGTATATGGCGAGATTCTGCTGGTGGACGTTTCGTCCCCGAGGTCCGCTCCCTGTACAGACATTTTGATCTTTGATATATGTTGGCATTGTGTGACGTTGATGCTTGGTCGACATCGGGCAATACAGACTAGTTATTTGCGTCAAATGTCGTAATTTTCATCTGACGACGATACAGCTCACCAATCTCAGTGTACGAGTTTACACAGCGACACAGCTCACCAATTACCAATATACGAGTTGTCAGAGCATTTCCATCATAGCTCTCTAGATTTGTATCTAATACCGGTTATGCCGGTGCTAGGGGTCGTGTGGTCATGTCATCCAAGTTGCCACATGAACAGGTACAGTAAAAGCGTACCTGAGATACAACACATATCACGAATCGTTAGATTCTTGGTATGTGCTTCAGAATAGGTTAACCGGAAGACTATACTGTGAAGGCATGTGGCTCTTTCAGTATGTCGGCACCTCTTCCCGCTTTCCTTATATGTCTTGTAATTCGACTGTTAACTTAAGTTCCCGTTTCGAAAACCATGGTTTTCTCTTTGATAACTTAAGTTTTCTGTTAGAAAACTTAGGTTTTCGGTTCGATAACTGTGAGTTTCTGATTTTTTGGACATTTGGCCTTCCATAGATGATGGCCACACTTGAATTACAAGTCCGAATCTGGACATAGAAGAGGTCAGGACCATGATAGCATTGATTTAGAAGTCATAGTGATACAGCTTTCGTCATTTTGGCACGATTAATTTGTCCATTCTCCATTTCGCAATGTAAGTTTAGTCATTTTCAAATATATTTCTTTTTCAATCAAATTTCTTTTTCAATCAATTCTTTTGTCGTATCAACTGACAACGAGGCGAGGATTGATGTGATATTTATGTGTAAATTGTTCGGTATAGGGGGACAACCGCTTCAGTACGCATGATTCACGAATGATTTGAGGAAATAAAACAAAATGAAAACGTATCTAAACGTTGGCGAGAAAGTTCTGTCCGTTGACTTGATCGTAGATTTTTTATTAATTTATTGGCGAAGGAAAATACCACAAGCATTACATTTACTCTGCTGGGGTATGTGACAATCCGATAAAGCACCTGAGAAAAAAAAGATATATAGGTTAACGAATAAGTGGAAATACACAATATAACTTATGAGTTTGGCGATCGGAAGCCACAGAATCCGGTTAGTAGTAGGGTCTACTGATATCCAGGTCTGTTTTCCAGGGAGGTAACTCTTGGTTCCCCTTTTTCTGCCAGGGGGCGCCACCAGTCCCGTATGACGTCACTTCCGGTCTGGGTGAATGGAACGTGACCTTGCCGTATGACGTCACTTCCGGTCTGGGTGACCGAACATGTATTCTTCCGCTGTGATGCGGTCTGGTGGTGATGCGGTCGCGGGAAAAAGCTTCCGCGGAGAAAAAGTAGTCCCCAGACTTCAAATACAGTGCATGGTCCGATTGGGTCGAGTGAGGTATCAAAGTGAAGCATTCGTGAAAGGGCATCCAGTCATGGGTGGGTGTATGTAAAATTAGGATTTTTTCCCGAAACTATAAAAAGCGGAACACGGACTTTACCCCTAAAATAGGGGGAAACACTTATCAACCCTAGCCAAAAGGGCTAATATCGGTCTCCGGGCTTATCGGGGCCTGCCTATCAAGTCAATGGGGTGGATGCATGTCAAATTAGGATTTGTCCCCGAAACTATAAAAAGCGGAACACGGACTTTACCCCTAAACTAGGGGAAAACCCCTATCAACTCTAGCCAAAAGGGTTAATATCGTGCCCCGGGCTTATCGGGGCCTGCCTATTAAGTCAATGTGGTGGGTGCATGTAAAATTAGGATTTGTCTCCGAAAATATAAAAAGCGGAACACGGACTTTACCCCTAAACTAGGGGAAAACCCCTATCAACTCTAGCCAAAAGGGCTAATATCGGTCCCCGGGCTTATCGGGGCCTGCCTATCAAGTCAATGGGGTGGGTGCATGTAAAATTAGGATTTTTTTCCGAAACTATAAAAAGCGGAACACGGACTTTACCCCTACAATAGGGGTCTGTATTATACAATATAAGGGAAAATGCCTGTATGGGGTATGGGGAGGGTCAACTTTTTTTTGTGGGTGTTACTATGGGTTGTGGGGTCTCGTTTTTCTCGTCTCGCCGAGAAAAATACAATGGGAGGGATCCCGGAGCGAATCGATGAAATTTTTTAGAAAAGTCACCGAGGTCTGTATATAGGCTCATAGGCTGGCCATGGGGGGTATAGGTCCAACCTGGGAAATTCACACACGTTCATTGTGATATGGGTTGCTTGGATTTGTTTTTCACGTCTCGTCATTTAGAACACGATGGGAAGGATCTCGGAGCCCAACGGTGAAATTTTTGGAACAGTACCATATAGCCCATATAGTCCCATACTGGCTATATGGGGGTATAGGTTCAACCTGGAAAATTCACACACGTTCATTGTGATATGGGTTGTTTGGTCTTGTTTTTCACGTCTCGTCATTTAGAACATGATGGGAAGGGTCCCGGAGCGAAACGGTAAAATTTTTGGAAAAAGTTCACCGAGGCCTGGGTAGGCCCATAGGCCTATACTACATGGCTATGGAGGTACAGGTCCATACGGGGTGAACGTTTTGGGGTCTAGGTGAGCCCCTAATGGTCCTATGGTGTCGTATGAGGTCTTATTTTGAAGCTCTCGTGGAATTTGTAATGGTTTGTAATGACTCATGGTTCGTCCGTGTGCAAGAGTCTGCGCATGCGTAGTCTGGCCGTAGTATAGAAAGCAGCCATGTTGGGGGATGCGTGGGGGTGTGTTTTAACCCACCACTAGGGGTCCATGGTTGTGGGTTGGTGGGTTGTGACGTCACTTCCGGGTTTCACTAAAACTACCTTCGAACACAGAAGAGTTCCATTTTTTCCCGTACACGTAGGATCCGGATGTTCAACATCCGGGGTTTTTCCCGATCCGCCCCGGCCGCAGCGCGCGCGCGCGTCATCACCGGCAGTACGCGGGTGAATGTCGGGTCAAAAGGTCAAAGGTCTCCCTTTCGGCAAGGTTCGGAGACAATGTTGCGGCATCGATATACAGAGCTTGAACCCAAAAAGGGGATTGTAAATTAACCTGGGAAGGATGGGCAGTTCCATTTGGACCAATCAGCGGTCGAGAAAAAGAACCAATGAGCGATCGATAAAAGAACCAATGGACGGGTACTAGAATTTTGCTCACGTCTGCGCCTAAATCTGGGTACTGGGATGCTTCCGCCTACGTCCGCGCCTACATCCGGGTTCTTGTACACCCGGGTAATGTTTTCTGGACATGGATGGGTTAGCTTTGGCTCCATCTAGGCCACTGATTGGCTAATGCGGTGTTCAAAGCCAGTTGCATGCATTATGCTCATATAGAAAACACACAAGACAGGATTTTTTGGTGAGATCTCATTTTTTTATTCAGTGAACAACAACAACGTGAGAACAACCACGTGAAAACTGAAGCCCAGAACAAGGGGCTTGTACATTGAAAGAACTGAAGCCCAGAACAGGGGGCTTGTACATTGAAAGAACTTAAGCCCAGAACGGGGCTTGTACATTGAAATGATGGGCGGCCCAGTCATATACGAGTACATCGCGGTCCTCGGCCTTGAGGTACTCGTCAAACATCTGTACGATGGTAGATAAGGGTCTTCCCCGGCATCGATGGTACAGGTAAAACAAGCAATATTGTCCGCACACGCTACTGGTCAGGCTTTGCAACATTTGACTGTTCCAACACCACGTCTCTGTACCTTGATCCATGAAGTCTGTTAAATCGGGATGGAGGGGTGGCAGGCCGTACGGGTCAAAGTATTCGCCCTGCTGTTCTGTCAAGTACACGGCCACCCAATGTTCACCGGGCCGATCCATCGGGTCCGTGTTGAGAACGTATGCAGCAGGATACACACGGTCTAATGGGAACACATCTCGCCGAACACCCCTTGAAAAATCATACGTGTCCCTGGGTCATTCTCCAGCACGGTGGTTATCTGGTCTGTATCCATGTTAGGTGGAAAAGTCACACAGGACGTTGCGCGCCTTGTCCACTTGAATGATGTTGTCAAACTCGGCGTAGCAGATCACATTGACTGGTGGTCCCCAGGCCTCGTGCAAAGTGGATTTCCAACCGTAAATTGCCTTGCTTTGCCAGGGCCAGCTGATGGTCGTTCTCTAAGGTGGGGGTCAGATCGAAACAGAACAACGTGTATCCGTTCGCGTAGTCCTCCCGACTGATCAAATTCCCTTCGTCCTGGTTGATTTGACCGGTGGCTGCAAACAGGCTCTGATAGGCTCGAATGCAATTCCTGCGCCCAAAGTTCGGTGTTAAGGCCGTGGCCACAAAATTGATGCCGAAATGTTTAAAGTCAAACGGATTCTCTGGGTAGGCTCCGCTGAAACTGGTATTTTCCACACAGGCCAGGATCAATCGCTTGGGTAGTTCCCCCAGGAACAGGTTTTCTTTGTTGGCGCCCATATTTCCACCAGGCACAGAGAACACTTTGGTGTGTACACGTCGGATATAGTACTGGGCTGGTTTTGTTTCCAAGGCTTTCATGTGTCCCAATTGAACGGCTGGATTCGGTTTCACTTTTCGGACATACAGGACTGCGTCTTGGATAACAATCTTATAGTCAGCTGCATGCCCATCTACGTTAGTGGCCATCAAGGGGAAGGTCGGAGGCGCCCGTATCAGTCGGATTTTGATGGGGATCTTGTTCAAGAGGTACCGGTCTTGTATGAACATGTCTGCGTGTGGTCGACCCATGAGATCCACCGAGGCACCGTTCGCAGTGAAAGCCTTCCGTTTGTTATATCCCACATTGTCCACCGTGTCCATGTGCTCGGGTGTGTCCTGGTAGAATAAAGCGGCTGTCAGCTGAGATTTTTAGCCTCTCGGCCATACGACAACAGTGTCTCGATGTAGGCTCGATAGGGGTACGTGTTGGTCGAGTCACTGATGAGTTTGTCGCTGAGAAAAATATCCACCTGTTGAAACATCGAGTGCAGCCAGAGATTCGTCGGGCCCACCGTTGCAGCTTGGATGATTCTGGAGCCATCCCCATTGACCACCTTGACTTTCACATACAAGTATGTATGGGCTAAATCCACATAGGCCGTATCCGCATTACTGATGGTGAACTCGATGGGCCCTGTTTCGTTGATGCTGGAGAGCGGGAGATGCTCCACCCATAATCCTTGTTCGGCACTGGTCTGTGTGGGCGGCACGGTCCACAAATCAAATTCACTGTTGGTGGAGGGACAGGACTCTGCGTGGATCAAGGATATGTTTAAGAAAAGATATCCTGGGTCTTCGATGTGCGTCGTCGCTGGGTCGGTCGTCGACTGGTGCGTGGTCTCGGTGGGGCAGCTCTTTTATTCCCTACGGTGCGTTGTGCTTTGGCCACCAAGACGCCTCCCGCTTCTTTGGCCCGCCGTTTCAAGGCTTCTTTGGGTGCCGTACCCCCAAGACATCACCGGCGACTTGCAGTCCACTGCGTACCGCTTGTTTGCCGATTGCTTTCACCCCACGCGTCACCAAGGGCAGGAACGTTTTGACGATGCTCCCGAGTATGTTCCCCAGCCCATGTCCTCGTTGCATGCGTGCACCGCTAAAGACCGGAAAGCCACCCCCGGCCTGTTGGGCATAATAGTCCATATAGCTACGTGCATCGCACTCGTAAGGTACTTTCATTATGCAAAGTGGGGAGCACGTGCTTGTCGAAAATGAAGCGTCAGCACCACTTTTCCTCGTTCGAATGCCACCGGTCGTCCCGTGTCATCTCTTATATCCACCGTGATAGTGTTGATGTCGGTTTGTCGTACGGGCAGGTAGAGCATGTGGGTGAAACTGTGGGTGATTTCATCTCCATACGTCTTTTTAATGGGGACCACCCGTAACAGAGGTGTGTTGATATCGCCCACGATGTGGTTGTCGACCACGTCCGAGTAGACGTAGAGTCCGTACATACCCGACTTCATATCCATCGGGATCTGGCCATGGTCCTCGGATGGACCCGTGTAGGTCGCGTGAGCGAGACCCAGCATTTGCTGTAGGATAGGACTCAGTACGACACTCACGTTGGCGGTGAGAAGGATCTGTGGCTTGTCGTTGTGTGCGTTGTAATCGAAGTCCACGTGATTCTTGAAGGGAAAGGATTTGATGGGTTTTGATGTATTCGTGACCTCCCGTAGAGCCTTATAATGCAACAGTTTTGTCAGCCCACCCATGAACTCCTTGGGGGTATCGTATTGGCCTTCGGGGAGGGTGAGTCGGGTGTTTTTGTCTTCGTAGGTCACCTCGTACCACACTTCATTGGCTCGCACGTTGTACCACGAGTAAGGGTATTGGATATCCACGAGGCCACATTCCCATCGTCCAGGTAAATGCAACGGTTACGGTAACTGAGTGACGTACTTGGCCACGGTGTTGTCAGGAAACACATCCAGCGAACTGTTACTGGGTAGGGTGAGGTAAAACATGGCGACTGAGCTGTCCTGCTGCTGCTGTTGGTTTTAATAGGTGTTCCAGGCCTTGGGCGGTTGTGTCCGGCGTCGTGTTCGTCGCGGTGACTTGCTACGTGTCACGGCTCTGGAGATGTGGGGTGTCCTGATCGAGGGTGGTTTTTTAAAGGCCTGAAAAGAAGGTGCCCGTTGTGGTGGTGTTTTGGGGGGTGACTCCGGTTCCCACTCGGCTTCCCAAGGTTGTGGAGTCTGTCGTGGTGCACGACTCGGTGAGTCACGCTGCATAAAGGCCCAGCGGTGGGGGTTCCCCACCAATTCCTGTGGTGCATGCATGTCTTTCAAGCCTTGAGCGAAGACCTCCCATCCTCGAGGATCCGTGTGCGACCTGCGTTGACGCATCAGGTCATTCACTAAATCCGTCATGTGGGTCCCGGGACCACCTGATTCTGTACCAGGAGTTCGCCTTTATCATTCCAAGTCATGTTAGGATTCTGTTTCATCCGTTGTAATACCAGGCCAGCTTGTTTCTTGAACGATGCAGGTACACTCTTCAGTACTTCATCTCCCACCCACTGTGGGGCTGTGGGTGGTACCCCTGGTAATGGCGGCTGTTGGAGCGGTGCTGAGGTCGGCGGTGTTTCACGTGGTGGTGGTGGTGGTGGTGGGGTAGAGAGGGTTTTGTATTGGTCCATGAACGTCATGTACCGTTGAAGCGTCTCATTGTACCGTTGTACTTTCTCACTGTCGCTTAACCCCGGTCTCTGTAAGATCTGTTGCATCTCTCCATCGAGGGTGTTTATGGTCTTCACCGTAGGTGGGACAGGGTAGGGCGATTGGAGGTTTTGAAGGAACCGTGGTTCGACGAGGACCATTTTTTTCGTGTGGTTCATTGTCGGCCGAAGAGTCCACCCAATACTGGACCCAACACGGAAGCGGCCAACGGTGCTAAGACGCCTTTCTGTAACACCTTTTTCTTTTGTGTTTGAGAGACTCGCTTCTGGACTAAGGTTCGGAGACCTGTCTTATGCTTGGTCAACTTGGTCTTCTGAGCCGGAGTCAGTGGTACGTTGCCTTTTAACAGGTTGTACCCGATCTCGCACAGACAGCGTACAAGGTCAGGGTCCGCACCACGTACAATGGTTCGGACCAACTCGGGTGGGGCCGTCTTCAATACACGGAGCGTCGGAGCGTGCTTCCGTACTCGCGCAGACATCATGTACAACTAATGCCAGAACCCACAACTCTGCCCTTTTTATCTACCTCAGAGAACAGAGACAAAGTCAACCATGCTGTGGTATTAATTCTTTTTATTATCCCCATCATCAAACACACACTCCAGCTGGGGGAGCCACTGTGGGTGTGTTTACATTATTTTTGCATGTACACGTGGTGGGCCTCTCCGGGAAAGATGCCGGTCCGTAGTCGAAGGTGGTCGGGGGTGGCTTGCTTGAGGTCGAAGAGCATATACCCGTGCTGAGGGGTTGTGGCATCTTTAAAGGCTTCCAACGCAAACGGTGTGCGGCCGGGATACATCTGTCTCGCCAGGTGCAGCAGTTGAGTGGTATCTCTCGGGTTTTTGAAGACCACCAGGTAGTGGGCATTTAAGCTGATGTTCCGATGTTCTTTGTTTTTACTGAACAGATTCTGCACAATGTAGATGATGCTGAGCCGTCGATGGTGGCTGCCTTTGGTAAAGAGTTGGGTGACCCGCGCATCCGTCTCCGCCATGAGATCATCCAGAGCCACCAAGGTGTCGGGTTCCAAATCGGCCAGGTTGGTTAGGCCTTCCACGAACGTGATGTGGGGCATTGCTGCATACGCTGCCTGCCATTCTCCGTAACACCACACGACTCGGGCAATGGGTGGTGTGATCATGCTGTCGGCGTGTTGAAGGAGCTTCCGGACGAAGTGCGTTTTGCCGGAACCCGTCGGTCCTGCGATGATGCAAGTGAAGGAATGCTGCCACCGAGGGTCCATGGTTCGAGCTGTATGCGCTGTCGTGGTAACCCGCTCTTGTAAATTTCGTACGAGTGAACTGGAGTGGTGGTGGTGGGTACAACGTCGGTCGTCGTTGTCTGTTCACTGTGAGTGATGATGGTGGTGGGTATAACGTCGGTCGTCGTTGTCTGTTCAGTGTGAGGGATGAAATCCTGTGGGTTTTCAGACGTAGTGAGTGTACTTGGTGTAGGTGTGGAGCTTGGTGTGGAGCTCGTTGTGGCTTGTACACGGGGTGTGGTGGTGACTGGGCTATTTCAATCACGGAGATGACTGGTGCTATCTGTAGACTGGTTTCACTGATGGCTGGTGTTCTCAGTTGGTTAAGTAGCGTGCTGACATAGGCTACGTCGTAAAACACACCTCCGTACAACACACTCAACAGGGTTAACACTATCACCACAAAGCCCACTTGCGCTTTGCGCGTTTTGGGAGACGCTGTGTTCAGAGGCAGCTGCTGCTTGTCCATAGCACCGTGGTCGAACGTGGAATGAAGGATGACGGTAGTGGTGTCTGGCTTTATAGTCGTTTCACCTGGTTGGCAGCGACCCAGGAATTGAAGGAACTGGGACAGCCTTGCCATTTGACGAAATGAAACAGTTTGCCACGTCGACGTTCCGTTTTCAAAATCTGCTCCACCGTGTAGTAGTCTTGCTGTGTTTTTACGACAGGCTGTAATTCCATCTCGTAAAACGTCCCTAGCAACGGTTCCCCTTGAAGATCTTCCAGTTCATAGACTCGCTGCTGTTGGGGTAGGCGCCGTTTAATCAGGAAGTGCTCATCGCTCCAGTTGGGCAAGTAACTTTTCTCAAATTGACCTTTGACTTTACTGATCCGTACAGGGTCCCCGACCTTGTACACCGCCTTCGGCGTTCGCTGCGATGGCCTGGGGTACAAGACACGCCGGACTTGGGCTTCATTGCGTTGGGTCACGGTAATGGGGGCTCTCTCTATACTCCGATGATAGGCTCGATTGTAACCACTCACAAGTTTCGGGAGAACATCGATGTACCGCCTTGTATTCTTATAGGTGAAATATTTATACATGCGGTCTTTGAATGTCCTGCTGAACCTTTCCACCACGGAAGCCTTGGTCTCGTTGTACGTATGGAAGAAAAACACCTTCTGGGCGTTCAGAAACTGTTGGAACGGTCTGTTGAGGAATTCCGTGCCTTCGTCGGTTTGCAAATACAAAGGTTTGCGCCCGGTCTTGAAGATGTCTTTGAACGCCGCTATGAGATTCGCCCCGTTTTCGTCCGGATGGGTACCACCCACGCATACTTGGATAGGATATCGATGCACGTCAAGATATACCGATTCCCATCGTTGTGTTTGGCAAAGGCGCTCATATCGACCAAATCCGCTTGCCACTGGGCATCTAGTCCTCCCACGATGACCCGGTTCCGTAGAAAATGGCGACGGACAGATCGATGTAAGGTATAGGTGTCTTGTTCTTAACCAATCTCGGACTTGGGCACGTTGTATCCCCTGGGGTTTGGCCGCTCGATAGAGAGCCGACAATGCACTATAGGCCGCCGGACTGTCGGGACTGTAGTATAAGTTATCCCACACCTTCTCCCAGCGCTTCATGGTGACAAATGATGATGGATCCTGGCTCTATCGTTTATTTATAACGGGTATATCTTGGGCCGGAGTTTCTTTCTGATTTTCTTCGTTGGCTTCCACAGTGTCCATGGTAAATGACCAGTCCAACTCGTCTGATGACCGCTTGATAAGCACTTGATCCACATCTACCACGGCATCTTCCAATGCAGACCATAGATCAGGGTGAAGGGTAAAATGCACTGTACCCCCATCTAGCCGAGCCAATTGAGCAAAGAAAGGGCCGCGTCGGATGTACACATCGTGACACAAGTGGATGAGGTCGCCGTCCAGTTCACCAGACAACACCCGTTTGAATTTGGTCCAGCCCTCTCGGGACAGACGAATGTGAGCCGGGCACGGTTGTGTAGGGTCCGCATCACAGATGTCTCCCACCTCCTCCATGATATCGACCTTATCCGCATACACGTGCAGGAAGACCTCGGGGGTCAAGCTGAGATACGCCAGTATTATATGCTCCGTCATGGTCAGTACGTGAATGGTACCAGATTTGACTGTCTCTCGTATTTATAGGGAGAACCCCGTGAGATCAAAGGATCGGGTGGTCATGTCACTGGGCTGACTGAGTCTAGCCGGGTAATCAATGGCATCGTCGTCTGGTTCATGGCTAGACATTTGTTCATTGGGTTCTGCCGCCGCTTCTCTCAGGGCACGAGCCCACTCCAACTCGTCTGATGACCGCTCGTCCGGTGTAAACAGCTGGTCCACGATGGGCACCACTTTCTCGAAGGCTGTCCACAGATCGGGGTCTAGGGTGAAGCCTCGCGTAGGGTCTTGGTAGCGGCCCAGGCGTGGGAAGAAGGGTCCACGGTGTACGTAGATGGCATTGTCTATGTGGATGAGGTGTCCGTCGAGCTCGCCGCTCAACACCCGTTTAAATTTGGTCCAGCCGTCACGGTGTAGCGTAACCGTATTCGATACGGTCTCAGCGCGCGACCAGCAAACATCTCCACGGTCTTCCACGAGGGTGACTTTATCTTCATAGACGTGTAACCCCACCCGGGGTGTAAGGGGAAGGATGGCTCGTAGAACTGGTGACATGGTTGACCCAATGACGAACGGTGAATGACGCACACTGTGTCTGACCCTCGTATTTATAGTCAGGTCCTACTGTCAATGCCACAGCGCCAGGGTCAATAGGGCACAGGCCATGACTAGGCCAACCAGCCGTCGCTGATTCCGGCGTGAGCGCTCGTGGTCCATAGCCCGAACATCAAGGATGGCTGTCATACTCCAGTAGTGGTGAGTGATGGCACACCTCTCCATCGAGTGCACTCTGTCGAGGACCGCTGTTGTGAACTCGTTCAGGATCTGGCGTCGCCCCTAGTTGTCGTCGCCATCTGAAAACATGGACCGAACCACTGCTCGGTAACCCGTGAGTGAATTAACCACGGTCGCATGCTGTAAAATGCGAGTCGCATAGGGACGGGTGTCCGTCATGGCTAGGCAACCGTAGGAATGAAGGTGTGGGATCCAGAGAGACGTGTTTTATAGACCATGTCACACATGCGCGCCTAGACGTAGCTCTACGGGTGTAGTCCGTGATACGTACTATTCTGATGGGTTAGTCCAAAAAAGAGAGCAACAACAACACAGATCAATCCTTTTATTATGCGTGAATCGGGCATAACCTGTGAACACCATAGGAATGCATGTACTAACCTGTCTGTGGGGTTTTTCCACAATGTCGTTCACCTTCGTGTCTTTTCGGGTACGTCCGTGTCCTTTCGGTAAAGTCTGTGTCTTTTCGGTGAAGTTCGTGTCTTTTCGGTGACGTCCGTGCCTTTTCGGTAAAGTCCGTGTCTTTTCGGTAACGTCCGTATCTTTTCGGGTATGTATGAGGGTCTTGAGGGGGGCGAGTGTATGTGACGAGTTGTATGTGTTTTTCTCGGTGACGTCCGTGTCTATCATCCGGGCACTTCACGTCTGCGCCTGCATTGGGGTATGTATGAGGGTCTTCATGTGCGCGCGCTGCCGATTCACCCACGCACTTCCGGACAACCCGCGCGCGCTGCGGCATCAGGTCACCCCCGCGCGCGCGCGCTGCGCCCGGGGCGGGCCGGGCCGGGCCGGGAAAAAACCCGGATGTTGAACATCCGGATCCTACGTGTACGGGAAAAATTGGAACTCTTCTGTGTTCGAAGGTAGTTTTAGTGAAACCCGGAAGTGACGTCACAACCCACCACACCACAACCATGGACCCCTAGTGGTGGGTTAAAACACACCCCCACGGATCCCCCAACATGCCTGCTTTCTATACTACGACCAGACTGCGCATGCGCAGACTCTTGCACACGGACGAACCATGAGTCGATACATTACAAACTCCACGAGAGCTTCAAAATAAGACCTCATACGACACCATAGGACCATTAGGGGCTCACCTAGACCCCAAAACGTTCACCCCGTATGGACCTATACCTCCATAGCCATGCAGTATAGGCCTATGGGCCTACCCACGCCTCGGTGAACTTTTTCCAAAAATGTCACCGTTTCGCTCTGAGACCCTTCCCATCGTGTTCTAAATGACGAGACGTGAAAAACAAGACCAAACAACCCATATCACAATGAACGTGTGTGAATTTTCCAGGTTGGACCTATACCCCCCATGGCCAGCCTATGGGCCTATATACAGACCTCGGTGACTTTTCCCAAAAATTTCATCGATTCGCTCCGGGACCCCTCCCATTGTATTTTTCTCGGCGAGACGAGAAAAACGAGACCCCACAACCCATAGTAACACCCACAAAAAAAATTTGACCATCCCCATACCCCATACAGGCATTTTCCCTTATATTGTATAATACAGACCCCTATTGTAGGGGTAAAGTCCGTGATCCGCTTTTTATAGTTTCGGAAACAAATCCTAATTTTACATGCACGCACCCCATTGACTTGATAGGCAGGCCCCGATAAGCCCGGGGACCGATATTAGCCCTTTTGGCTAGAGTTGATAGGGGTTTTCCCCTAGTTTAGGGGTAAAGTCCGTGTTCCGCTTTTTATATTTTCGGGAACAAATCCTAATTTTACATGCACCCACCCCATTGACTTGATAGGCAGGCCCCGATAAGCCCGGGGCACGATATTAACCCTTTTGGCTAGAGTTGATAGGGGTTTTCCCCTAGTTTGGGGGTAAAGTCCGTGTTCCGCTTTTTATAGTTTCGGGGACAAATCCTAATTTTACATACACCCACCCATGACTGGATGCCCCTTCACGAATGCTTCACTTTGATACCTCACTCGACCCAATCGGACCATGCAGCGTATTTGAAGTCTGGGGACTACTTTTTCTCCGCGGAAGCTTTTTCCCGCGACCGCATCACCACCAGACCGCATCACCGCGGAAGAATACATGTTCGGTCACCCAGACCGGAAGTGACGTCATACGGCAAGGTCACGCTCCATTCACCCAAACCGGAAGTGACGTCATACGGGACTGGTGGCGCCCCCTGGCAGAAAAAGGGGAACCAAGAGTTACCTCCCTGGAAAACAGACCTGGATATCAGTAGACCCTACTACTCCGGTTGTTCAACAGCTAAGAAAGTCTCAACGGCGTGGTAAATGCAATCACATAGTCACTGGCTTATAATGAAAATAAACATGGAATGAACTGTTTTTCGTCTGTAATATTTAAAATGTCTACAATTATTTGACTAATGGAATGCATTGCCAATAAATGCCACTGTTTTACAACTTTATGCAATACTGTTTTGTGACATTGATTAATATAGTCACATTTTAGAGAGGATATAGCAAATGCTACTAGGCGAGATATGTATACGCTATATACGCTAAAAAAGGTCACCAGACTAAACAATCTTAATTTTTCGAAGTCCGAAATGTGAAAAGTGTGATAGTTGATGATGACCACGCTTGCATTAAAAGTCCGAATCTGGACAAAGAAGAGGTCAGGACCATGATAGCATTGATTTAGAAGTCATAGTGATACAGCTTTCGTCATTTTGACACGATTAATTTGTTCATTCTCCATTTCGCAATGCAAGTTTAGTCATTTTCAAATATATATCGTTTTAAATATCATCGTAATATTACATCGTACACAATAGCATCGTGATATCGTATCAACTGACAACGAGGCGAGGATTGATGTGATATTTATGTGTAAGTTGTTCGGTATAGGGGGGACAGCCGCTTCAGTACGCATGATTCACGAATGATTTCTCGGAACAACGAAATAAAACAAAATGAAAACGTATCTAAACGTTGGCGAGAAAGTTCTGTTCGTTGACTTGATCGTAGATTTTTTATTAATTTATTGGCGAAGGAAAATACCACAAGCATTACATTTACTCTGCTGGGGTATGTGACAATCCGATAAAGCACATGAAAAAAAAGAAGATATATAGGTTAACGAATAAGTGGAAATATAAACAATAAAACTTATAGAGTTTGGCGATCGGGAGCCACAGAACCCGGTTGTTCAACAGCTAAGAAAGTCTCAACGGCGTGGTAATCACATAGGGAATAGCTTATAATGAAAATAAACATGGAATGGACGGTTTTTCGTGTGTAATATTTAAAATGTCTACAATTATTTGACAAAGGGAATGCATTGCCAATAAATGCCACTCGTGTTACGTAGAATATTTGGATTAATGTGTTATAATGATATTTTTAACATAACATCGCCCCTGATCTATGGTTTATAGGAACAGTCAACTGCTAATGTCACAACTGCTACATTGGCGGTTGCATTAACAGGCATTAACGTTCTATTCTATTGTTCCTTTTTGTCGCCCCCACCCAAACTCTTCCTTGTTTAACATGCATGTAGCTGCATAAATGACTACTGCGCCTCGCGGTCTTTCGATATGAGTATCAAGCCATATAATTGAACTCTCGGGTGACTGTGCAAGACTAGAGATGGGAGATAACTCAAAGCCGATCCATATAGTGACGGAGTTGCCTTCCTTTATGTGAACTGAGTTTGGTTTTCAGTTCACCATCCATCACCCTACCGAATCGGCAAGTATGATGGTAGGTAAACACCGCCGGTCACGTGTCAAATCACAGTCAATGGTAGGTTTTTAGGTGCTTTCGTTATCAAGCGTGGGCGTGTGCCTGACCAGACGACAGTGACCACAGCCGAAAATGAACGATTTTCAGCATATCGATGACAGGTATGGTTACTGGTGTCCAGTCATTTTTTGATGGAGAGATATCGTACTATATTGTCACCAAATGTAGGGTTATTACTATTTCAAGTTAACAACAATTTTAAACATTTTTGCGGCGAGAGGTGTTTTTAGGTGTTGGTGAACAGTCCATGGTAGGTATTAGCATCGAATTATAGTGTGAGGAAATGAGCACAAAATGAACACGTGGGAACTTACTACCTGACTCATTCATCTCTCGATTCCTTTCACTTGTGTGTGTTTAAGAGGAATATGAACCATTAATAGTTTATTCTCTGTCTGTCTGATATTACGACAGTCCATGGTATCATCATCGGACCGATCGACAGTCCATGGTAGGTCAAAATACGGTCAGTCCGAACTAGCTACCATGGACTGTCGACATATCTGATATACAATCATATGTTGCCTCATTATAACATTGCAGCTGTTATCCGGCTTCAATGTGAAGTGATCCAATCTACAGTTCATGGTCGCATGACACATGGACTGGTGCATTCACCTACAATCATACTTGTCGATTCAGTAGGGTGTCCATCATTCAGAAGTTTAAGCAGAAACTCGAAACTTTCAATATCGATTACCGTATATCTGTGTTTGATTAAGCTCCATCATAGATAGCACGCTAACGTTAACTCAACGTTGATTTCATGTCTTCACGCTTTGCCAACGCTAAAACCGGTTAACGTGTAAGGTCAAACATTGCAGAACGGTGGAATGAATTTTCATACAAGAATGATAACTAAAATTCGATTCAGTTAATGATATTCATGATGCCATGATACTCTGTCGTTCATCTGCATCGTTAAACACAACGTAACAAGGGTGACGGAAAAAGAGACCGGCATACAAGAATTAAAACGCAAATATACCAAATGCATATGCCTAAACATATCACAAGAACCAAAACTGATCCCGGTGATGATTTGTATCGCAGACAGGCTTTTATTATAGGTGATCATGTGGACATCTTGACATCTCCTAGCACCGGCTTGAGCGGTATTAGACACAAATATAGAAGAGCGATGATGTAATAGCCCTATCAAGTCATCTGATGGAAAATAGTGAACTATGTGGCCGTTAGATAGGAGAAACGACTCAAACGAGGGAGTATTAATAGAATGCAAATTTTTATTGAGAACACACACATATCTTTGAGACCCGACGCCGACTAAGCGCTTCATTCTCCACCGCTTGACCACACAGGCCAATATTCTGAGTGCATATATAAAACATCACGAAAAAATGGTCGCTGTGATTATTTGTATCCCAGCCACGCTTTTATTGTAGATGTTCATGTGGATATCTTGAATCACATGATCACACGGCCCCTAGAACCGGCTTGCGTTGGTCATGCCAGGTTGCCATACGCTTAGCTATGTATCATAGATAGGTCTCTTATCTGTGAAATTGAACATCCGGCACTTTTCACTTTTTCGTTCGAATAGGCACAGCCTCTTATGAAGTAATGGTGAGCATTGGGAAGAAAACATGAAAGGACGCCGAACTCGTCTTCCTTCGTCTAAAATCTACGATCAAATTCACCGCAGACGTCCATCTGATTCAAATATCCGTCATGTTCTCCCAAAGGTGTTTGCCAAAGGACGCGATACGTTCACGTGTAGTATCAAAACACAGTCTTGCATAGGTTAGCGCTGTCTTGTGGTGTTTGCAGCGCGTCCACAGGACTGTGTTGATACCACACGTGAGCGTATGACGTCGCTAGTTGCGAAAATATCTTTGAGATATACCTCTGCGATGAATTCGATCAAAGATTTAAAGTCAAGGAAAACGAGTTCGGCGTCCTTTCATGTCTCATTGCGCGCCCTTATTTCAAAAGAGACTTTGCCTGATAGGGCGCACTATTTCCATAAGTGCGCGACCAGGATGTTCAATTTCACCGACAAGAGAATTGATAGGCGTAATGCTTAGCTTCCAGGAAAGTGACCATACGCACTGTCATTGCTGTCTAAATACAGAGAAGAGAAAAAGAGTGGAAGATGTCAAAATGCAAGTTCCTATTCCGCTAAGCAATACATGTGTTCGTGTTTTCGTTCATTTCTTTAGTCGGAATAATAATACCAACAAAACTTGAAATTCGAACGTTTTCAAAAAAAAAACCCGTGGACGTGTAATTAAGCTTAATCCTGCTTGAACTCTTGCAGTCTGATGAATCTATCCCCTTTGGGTGTGCGTGCCCTGTTTGAATCAACAGGAACACGTGTTTAGGCCAGGAGATAGAAAATCTTTTCTGAACCATGATTGGATTCCAGTAGGCTGTTTACACTAGCGCCTCTTAGGGTAAGTTTTGAACCAATACAAGCACGTTAATACACGAGGACTGAAAATTTCACAATTTCCAAAACTTGCGGCCTGAATATTCAGAACCGTGGTGATTTTCCAATAAGCCTGTAGGCTTACGCGTATCCAAACTTTGTAAACGACGTCCACGAGATAATCAGAGAACTGCTTCGATATTTCTGACATGTATTATCCTAGAACGTAAATCTTATCCGTGAATGCGATGGAAAAACCTAAATTAATTGGAATGGCAGTTTTTATTCTGAAAGATAGTGACCAGTGGTATCTAAGTTCATTGAGATCATAGACTCCAATCTAGATAAACCAAGGTGGTGTATCGGGGTATATGGTGATGACATTATACAAAATTCGTGCGAGCTGTTTGCCGGTATTCTCCGAGATCAAATAATAAGCCAATATTGACAATCCTGCCTGTTCAATTCGATATTAATTGGTGTTTGGTTCAAGGATATTGAAAAAATATCCGCATCGCGATCCTTTGATATTTCTAGACGCCCAACAAAAAACGAAACTATTCGGCTGGAGCAAATAACGTTTACAACGAACCATGTCTGGGCATGTTACCTTATTTAGATGCTGTTTCGCTTTATTGTTTACCAGTTTGGTTCATGTTCATATGTGTGCAATTTTCTCCCAGATAGCTACCTGGTTGCCTAAAAGATGTACTTTGAAATTCGGACGGAATTTGTAAAGCGCTGATGTGAGATATGTTATTCCATGATATTATATCTGAGTTTAAAGAGATTGGTTAAAGTCCCGAGCTCAGTGTGTTAAACGGTTGTCCATGGCAGTGTGAAAACCATCAGCTCTAGGCTCTATAGAAAATGTTCCTAGTGTCCCAGCACGGATTTCTAAAAAAAAGGAAGAATTTTTTTTTATTTTGTATTCTTTATTTGTTGAGGAAGATTAGAAAGTGTCTGTTATCAAATATAGATGATTGATTTGGGATTTGGGAGAAGACACTATCAGGGACAAATAATTCACGATACTCTTCAAACAACCTGTCGTACAAATCTGTGACACAAGAATGCTTTAGTACTTATCCATCTATATTTACATTCGTCCGATAAATGTGAACCATCGGATTTGTCTGTTCATATAACGGAAGTTGGTCGTGAAGGTATGGTTGGTCAGACACGCCTATACATGACACCAAAAGGAAGTCTTCACTGATTATTCATCAGAAGAATAATAATGGCAGGTCTCTGATGAATAATTAGGGGTGACAACCGTCCGGTGGCCTGTTGTGGCAGGTCTCTGATGAATAATTAGGGGTGACAACCGCCCGGTGGCCTGTTGTGGCAGGTCTCAGTAGAAGGGCGAGAATCAAGTCAGGAGGGTAAGGGTCAAATGGAGAGGATTTCTGAAAGTAGTGTTTTTTGTTTTGTTTTTTTAATTTTGCTGTGAATATCATCTGCTCGAATCTCGATCAGGAGGAATAGTTGTTTCCTCTTGTACAGTTTTACCAACGTATCACGAATAGTTGGACGAAAATAATCATAGGCTAACTGAAAGAAGTCTTCTGGAGATTTGTGTTCATAAGACTGTACCTTCTCTATTTCTTGTTGATGTCTGTTGATAGCTTCCCCCATAAAATGTACCATAATTCGCACTACTGGTCGCTATCTTCATCATCAGCACCTTCGCCCTCATAACCATCATCATGATTGTTGTCGTCATCTTTGTCGTTATTAACATCTCCACCGTCGTGATTATCGTCTTCACCAAAAGACTCAACATCGCGGACATAGTCTTCATCCTCCCCGCTATACATGTCATCGAATATATTATTAGCCATCCTACACTTCTTTTTTTATTCGCCAATTGATTTAAAAGATTTGTCGTGTATTGAATTTATATGAGTGCGTCAACTGCAGGGGGTGGAGAATATCATCGAGCATTCATAGCATTCATCATCTTCACCAGCCAAGTCAACTACATCGCAAAGCTCTCTACGATGTACAGAGCAACGTGATGTACGTCGACTTGGCTCGAGAAGATGAAAATTCATGTACCCCGTAACTGATGTAATGTTGATGACGTCTGTGTACGAATGCGACTGGTGAGCTTACACTTAGCTTATAAATATTGCTCATAAACGAAGTGGCGAAGTAAGGGGAGTTAACTAGAATTTAGACAAATATTCTGTCATATACCTACATGTGCATTGCACATCGCACATGCGCAGTAAATGCGATACGTTCATACACACATGCAAATGAGTGAAGCGATAATATATAATCGAACCGCATACATTGCATACGCGCGATGTGCACATCGTGCATCATTTGATCCTGGCCCTCCATTGGTTCCCTATTCACTATTCAATGATTATGATTATCGAACCTGTTTTACAGCTCACTCGCTTCTGATCTAGTCACTCTGTTTCCATCCTGAGCATGGTCCTGAACCTGCACCCTGAGCATGGTCCTGAACCTGCACCCTGAGCATGGTCCTGAACCTGCACCCTGATCATGGTCCTGAACCTGCACCCTGAGCATGGTCCTGAACCTGCATCCTGAGCATGGTCGTGAACCTGCACCCTGAGCATGGTCCTGAACCTGCATCCCTGAGCATGGTCCTGAACCTGCACCCTGATCATGGTCCTGAACCTGCACCCTGATCATGGTCCTGAACCTGCACCCTGATCATGGTCCTGAACCTGCACCCTGAGCATGGTCCTGAACCTGCACCCTGATCATGGTCCTGAACCTGCACCCTGATCATGGTCCTGAACCTGCACCCTGATCATGGTCCTGAACCTGCATCCTGAGCATGGTCCTGAACCTGCACCCTGATCATGGTCCTGAACCTGCACCCTGAGCATGGTCCTGAACCTGCACCCTGATCATGGTCCTGAACCTGCACCCTGATCATGGTCCTGAACCTGCACCCTGATCATGGTCCTGAACCTGCACCCTGATCATGGTCCTGAACCTGCACCCTGATCATGGTCCTGAACCTGCACCCTGATCATGGTCCTGAACCTGCACCCTGATCATGGTCCTGAACCTGCACCCTGATCATGGTCCTGAACCTGCACCCTGATGGTCCTGAACCTGCACCCTGATCATGGTCCTGAACATGGTCCCGAACCTGCACCCTGATCATGGTCCTGAACCTGCACCCTGATCATGGTCCTGAACCTGCACCCTGATCATGGTCCTGAACCTGCACCCTAATCATGGTCCTGAACCTGCACCCTGATCATGGTCCTGAACCTGCACCCTGATCATGGTCCTGGACCTGCACCCTGATCATGGTCCTGAACCTGCACCCTGATCATGGTCCTGAACCTGCACCCTGATCATGGTCGTGAACCTGCACCCTGATCAGGGTCCTGAATCTGCACCCTGATCATGGTCCTGAACCTGCACCCTGATGATGGTCCTGAACCTGCACCCTGATCATGGTCCTGCTCATGCTCTTGTGTATATCCCTTCCTCTAATGAAACCATTTTTTTCTATGATGTTATTTTCGGTAATTATCACTTCCGGCGATGTCCCTTTTAGTGATTACGTCACTTTCAGTGATTTCGTCACTTCCAGTGATTACGTCACTTTCAGTAATTACGTCACTTCCGGTGAACGTCACTTCCGTTCCACCTTCTGTACCCTGAAACTGAAACTACTCAAGCTCATGTGAGATGAGACGCTCAATTTTACACTTCTGGCCATTATAATTATCTTGAGGCTGTCTCTAATGAATAATTATGAGTGAATGGCCACCTTCTCATAGCTTGTTTTGGAATGAATGATCAACCATATTCAGGTGGCTTAGTCTCGAAGTCAGCAGCGGAAATCTGACATGTACGGGATTTCAATATCAGCACTATATCCAACAGTCATCTGCGCAAAATCAAGGTTTCTTTTTAGGCAAAGGGGAAATCTTGGATAGCATACCGCTCACTTCCACCGTTTAATTAGACCGACATGAAAAGAAATGCTATCACATGATCAAGGAGTCAAATCAAAGTGAACGTGGGTTACTGAACGTGGACTAGGGGCCGTATGAATCCATGTACTTCAAGATCGTCATGGTGCTCATATGAACAACCACAACAGTGACTGAGATACACCATTCTCTAGATGACGACAATACAACGAATATCATATGGATTAAGAATACGAATCAGTGATACGGATTTGATATTTTTGGAACATCATGATGTCTTGCCGGCATCACTGAAAACTGTTGATCGCTTCTCTCTTGCAGGGAACTAGCCTATGTTTTTGTGTACTATGATTATCTTTTTAAATTTGGTGCTAATGCTGTTATATGGAATATGGAATAGGTTTTTGGAGTATGGACGCGGATAATCTTTAATGGACGACGGCTGAATTATGAATGACGGACCAGACGCTTGTAACTGTAATGAATGCATGTAATGGTCGAAAAAAGTGATCTGATTGGTAAAAAAAAAATGCATGCATCTCTTCATTGGCTGTAATTTACAGGGACATTTCCGAGAACACAAGTCGCCCCATTTGTATCAGGGTACCCTGGTTTTAACCAGGATAACATTGGATAGGCAGCCGTAGTCTTTGTGTCTTTCGTCAATTATAGATAGACACCGAAGGTGTTAAATACTTTACCGAACAGAAACATAGTAGTATGGTTGAGTAATACGTTAAAGGTCTGTCTTCAACACTTGTATATTCTTGAACGATAAAAATCTCACTTCTGCATCGTACATGGCTGACTTAAATATTATACAAACATCTTGGTTTGCTCGGATTGACACATGACTCAAATTCACAATTTGACATGTACGATACTCTGCATATAGAAATTTAGCAGTCTTCTTGATACGATTGATCTAAAGAAATGATAAAAGAACTGAGTAAATAAAAATTAAGAAATTTATCAATCCTTAATAAGGTAAAATAACAATAATAAAATCAACTGCTCTGCCAAAACTAAAGCATCTCTTCTCTGCCTTGCCAAACTCGCTCGACGAGTTTATACACGAACTTAACTCCATTCTCTTTAATTTATCTGGAACGGAGGTAGTGATAGAATCCACAATTTGGTGATAGAAGGGCAATAATCAATCAAGATTATAAAAAAAGGGAGGATTGAGAATGATAAATCCGGCTAATTTCATGCACAGTTTAAAAATATGTTGGATAAAACGACTTCTACTGCTTAGTAGAATGTGGAGCTGTCTTTTTTCGAATGCTCTACCTGAATCAACACTTTTATTAGCTACTGGCAGTGA
This sequence comes from Hanleya hanleyi, assembly GCA_036873755.1. NCBI lineage: Eukaryota > Metazoa > Mollusca > Polyplacophora > Lepidopleurida > Hanleyidae > Hanleya > Hanleya hanleyi. The sequence continues at coordinate 28,318 of JAVTVY010024491.1, forward strand.
ACACCTCAAAACTTGCATGAAGAATTATCAAATCCATTTTGAAAAGACGTTTTCAAAGCGTTTTGGCATAGTTATCTATGCCAAACTAAAATGAAACCAGAAACCATAACATAATACTGCGACGAACCCCTGTAGTATAATAGTAACTTGAAGCATCCCCAAAAATACAGATTCTTTCGCGTTATTGCAAATGCTAGAGGTGAAATACTACCCTTTCGGGATTTTAAGATTAAGTTTGGTTTGAGGGGAGCATTTCTAGACTATGTGCGTTTCTAGAATATATTTCGATCTATATCTCTATAAGAATGAAGCGGGCATTCTCTCTCGTCGACTTTATGACAAAAGAGATGATTACAATTTCGGCATCGTAAACTATCCCTTTCTGGACAGTAATATTCCAGTGGGACCTGCATATGGCGTATACATATCTCGCTTAGTAGCATTTGCTAGATCCTGTGTTAAATGTGACGATTTTAATCAACGTCACAAAACATTGTTGCAGAAACTTATAAAACAGGGCTATTCCAACAAGCGCCTCCACTCAAAGTTTCTCAAATTTGGCGATACATATCGCATGCTGATAGCAAAATACGGGCGTAGCGTGCAAGATCTATGGCGTTACGTTTCGTAACTTATGTCTAATTCCGCTTAACCCGGGGCTAGGGGCCGTATGAACCCATGTACTTCAAGATCCTCGTGGTGTTCATATAAACAGTCACAATCGTCTCTACCTTCTCTACCCTGAAACTGAAACTACTCAAGCTCATGTGAGATGAGACGCTCAATTTTACACTTCTGGCCATTATAATTATCTTGAGGCTGTCTCTAATGAATAATTATGAGTGAATGGCCACCTTCTCATAGCTTGTTTTGGAATGAATGATCAACCATATTCAGGTGGCTTAGTCTCGAAGTCAGCAGCGGAAATCTGACATGTACGGGATTTCAATATCAGCACTATATCCAACAGTCATCTGCGCAAAATCAAGGTTTCTTTTTAGGCAAAGGGGAAATCTTGGATAGCATACCGCTCACTTCCACCGTTTAATTAGACCGACATGAAAAGAAATGCTATCACATGATCAAGGAGTCAAATCAAAGTGAACGTGGGTTACTGAACGTGGATTAGGGGCCGTATGAATCCATGTACTTCAAGATCGTCATGGTGCTCATATGAACAACCACAACAGTGACTGAGATACACCATTCTCTAGATGACGACAATACAACGAATATCATATGGATTAAGAATACGAATCAGTGATACGGATTTGATATTTTTGGAACATCATGATGTCTTGCCGGCATCACTGAAAACTGTTGATCGCTTCTCTCTTGCAGGGAACTAGCCTATGTTTTTGTGTACTATGATTATCTTTTTAAATTTGGTGCTAATGCTGTTATATGGAATATGGAATAGGTTTTTGGAGTATGGACGCGGATAATCTTTAATGGACGACGGCTGAATTATGAATGACGGACCAGACGCTTGTAACTGTAATGAATGCATGTAATGGTCGAAAAAAGTGATCTGATTGGTAAAAAAAAAAATGCATGCATCTCTTCATTGGCTGTAATTTACAGGGACATTTCCGAGAACACAAGTCGCCCCATTTGTATCAGGGTTATCTAGAATAGAGATAACCCTGGTTTTAACCAGGATAACATTGGATAGGCAGCCGTAGTCTTTGTGTCTTTCGTCAATTATAGATAGACACCGAAGGTGTTAAATACTTTACCGAACAGAAACATAGTAGTATGGTTGAGTAATACGTTAAAGGTCTGTCTTCAACACTTGTATATTCTTGAACGATAAAAATCTCACTTCTGCATCGTACATGGCTGACTTAAATATTATACAAACATCTTGGTTTGCTCGGATTGACACATGACTCAAATTCACAATTTGACATGTACGATACTCTGCATATAGAAATTTAGCAGTCTTCTTGATACGATTGATCTAAAGAAATGATAAAAGAACTGAGTAAATAAAAATTAAGAAATTTATCAATCTTTAATAAGGTAAAATAACAATAATAAAATCAACTGCTCTGCCAAAACTAAAGCATCTCTTCCCTGCCTTGCCAAACTCGCCCGACGAGTTTATACACGAACTTAACTCCATTCTCTTTAATTTATCTGGAACGGAGGTAGTGATAGAATCCACAATTTGGTGATAGAAGGGCAATAATCAATCAAGATTATAAAAAAGGGAGGATTGAGAATGATAAATCCGGCTAATTTCATGCACAGTTTAAAAATATGTTGGATAACACGACTTCTACTGCTTAGTAGAATGTGGAGCTGTCTTTTTTCGAATGCTCTACCTGAATCAACACTTTTATTAGCTACTGGCAGTGAACACCTCAAAACTTGCATGAAGAATTATCAAATCCATTTTGAAAAGACGTTTTCAAAGCGTTTTGGCATAGTTATCTATGCCAAACTAAAATGAAACCAGAAACCATAACATAATACTGCGACGAACCCCTGTAGTATAATAGTAACTTGAAGCATCCCCAAAAATACAGATTCTTTCGCGTTATTGCAAATGCTAGAGGTGAAATACTACCCTTTCGGGATTTTAAGATTAAGTTTGGTTTGAGGGGAGCATTTCTAGACTATGTGCGTTTCTAGAATATATTTCGATCTATATCTCTATAAGAATGAAGCGGGCATTCTCTCTCGTCGACTTTATGACAAAAGAGATGATTACAATTTCGACATCGTAAACTATCCCTTTCTGGATAGTAATATTCCAGTGGGACCTGCATATGGCGTATACATATCTTGCCTAGTAGCATTTGCTAGATCCTGTGTTAAACGTGACGATTTTAATCAACGTCACAAAACATTGTTGCAGAAACTTATAAAACAGGGCTATTCCAACAAGCACCTCCGCTCAAAGTTTCTCAAATTTGGCGATACTTATCGCATGCTGATAGCAAAATACGGGCGTAGCGTGCAAGATCTATGGCGTTACGTTTCGTATCTTATGTCTAATTCCGCTTAACCCGGGGCTAGGGGCCGTATGAACCCATGTACTTCAAGATCCTCGTGGTGTTCATATAAACAGTCACAATCAAAGCGTGACTGAGATACATCATTTTCTAGATGACGAATTTACAACGATTATTATGGATTAAGAATACTGATCAGCGATACGGATTTTATATTTTTGGAACATCATGATGTCTTGTCGGCATCACTGAAAACTGTTGACCGCTTCTCTCTTGCAGGAAACTAGCCTATGTTTTTGTGTACTATGATTATCTTTTTGAATTTGGTGCTAATGCTGTTATATGGAATATGGAATAGGTTTTTGGATTATGGACGCGGATAATCTTTAATGGACGACGGCTGAATTATGAATGACGGACCAGACGCTTGTAATTTGGTGAAGATAATTTCTGTAGAATGGAAGGAACATTTGTGTAAAAGGGAAATTCACTCTGAATTGTATGCATTCGTTCCAGGAACGTCAAAGTGCGTTTTGGTAAGGAAAGGAAAGGGGTGTAGATGTTAGTATGGCATTTAAAATTCAATAAAACTCAATAGTTAACCCTGCATAAATTTTATTTTTTGCAGCGTGTATAACAAACTGACCAACATAATAATATATTCGTGTTCAGTGGCGTATAGGTCAACAATGCTGTGTACGGCCATAGAGCTGTGTGCGGTTCATCATTCGGTAATTTCACAGGACATGGGATGCAAGAGGTACACCAACGGACCGCCTGTTATTACTTTATACGGCACCAGTGACCTTTGGCAACACGAATACATTGTGATGTCTCCCTATGTAATTGAGCCCCGGTGCATGAAACAACATTACTGGAGTTTTTATATGGAGAGAATTACAAAAGTTATTTCAAGTGTGATATATTTTCAGTTTCACAGAGTAATGGTGTTCGGTTTGTTATACGCGCTGCAAAAAAAAATTATGCTAGTTAACTATTGATTTTTAACAAGCTCCAAAGCAGAATAATTGAATTGGACAGACTTCATTGCAATCTCGAATTCAATGGTTGGTGCGTTGGCAAAAAGTAAAACTTTGATATACGACAATTTACCTGCATTGGAATTCAAATAGTGTACCATTTGAGATGAATTATCGTTAATCTGTGCAAATTGCTGCGAACGGCAATGCGCATGGAAGGGATTTTTCCTCCTGAGAAGGTGACGCTGGTAACCATTTCGAATGCAAAGTGTTTGCAACCACATCGTAGTCATTTGATGTTTCTTGATAAGCTGGTGTTCTGCCTTGGACGTCATTTCTGTGGCGGGAGGTTCTGTGTCCAACAAATCAAGAAATCGTCTCATTCTGTCACAAAAAGCAGCTTCAAGCTGTTTTAGGAGAATAGCGTGAACACACCTTGACACAAATAAACATCAGGCTGCTAGGATATGTCTTATGTGAGGGTTGAATCAGGGGATTTAAGATGGGGGATGTATGGTCTAAAACTTTTCTCACAAAGATGTCTCTGGGCAACCTAACCACGCCACAGACTCTGATCAAAAGAGGATCCGAGTACAAAAGTCCACTTGAACCCAACATCGTCGCTATCGATGTCTCGTTTCGGCTCCGTATATTATCTGGCAGTTTCAGATGGATTCAGTATGTTGTTTTTGTTGTTGAGCCCAGGTTTTCTCCTCCAATGTCTGGGATTAAGGGTTAAGTTCGACGTCTTGTGCCATGAAGGGGTGGAGTCAACCGTAAACAAAAACAGTTGCCATGAGAGTTGATTGATTCGAAGTGCCGATTGCAATACAGTTCTTCTGATCATCCAATCTCCCTTCTCGATAAAATGCCACTAGGGCGCGTTTAAAGAATGCATACATTTTTTTTACGTTCGTCTTGCGTTTGGGGACTAGTATGCATGCTAGAAAATTGAATTACTTGCTCATCAGGGTCGGATTTTGGAAGATTTCCTCAAATTAATTCGGTAAAAATCAAAAGCCCATTATTCAAGGTCCTCAGATTTCAAGGTCAAGGAACACATGTGGGAGGCGATGGAGCGTGTATTTTCAGCATTTCTGTTCACACGATATATCTTACGCTATTGGAAGCTGCGTTTTTGATGAAAATTGACAATAGCTCGATTTTTGCGCAACAGAACCGTGTGAGAAACATATCGTAGTATTTTACGTCAATAAGTGTCGTTCGACTTGGAAAGGCAACATATCAAGGAACATCGACTTACAACAACGTGGTTACGAGTATTTTTTAGATGAAAACAAATTTCCATGCATTTGTTTTTTGAAAAACGTAACAGAACGATGTGTGAAGTCAAGGATTAACAATCAAATATTTATTTACAATACTAAAATCATATACAATTTAAGTAAGGTTAATACAACAAATAAATGTGTGAAATATAGTCTTACTGTTCAATGCTATACCGATGTGCACTTTACAGTCCTTGTTGACGCGCACAAATCACTCTTCTGTATAATGGTAATCCAACACTGCTCAGTTATACACAGTCCCAGTAAATGTCCAATATCCGATGGTGTCAACAAATAGCGTACATCATGCAGCAATACAATGGAGAGTAAGTAATCCAGCAGTCCGTGTTTACAGGCAAAGGTAACACAGTAGAACAGACCCACATAAAAGCCAGTTTGAATTCCCTCCTGTATGACTGGCTGAATACGCTATTTATACTCTATGAGGCATTCCAGACCATTCTACCCAATCAAGAAGCTTCTAGAATACACAACGTTTCCTCATCATCTGATCTAGATACAATTTACAATAATCTTCCAGGACGCTCCAAGGTTGACCCACATAATAGAACGTAAACAAGCTTGCCTCAGCCCTATTCTAGAAACATCCACAATGTCTAATAATAGACTACAATGCCATGACAGTATATTAATAAAATATTGTACTGGTTCACTGTTCCAGTTACAATGCCGGTAGATTTTTACCAAATCTCGCGAAAAGAGATAATCCCTTGGAGATTCATGAATCGTCAAAAGACATTCTCAAAAAAAATACTGATACGTCAGAACTTGTTCCGTTAAACTGTCGATTTTTTCCACAGTGTTACTTAACACAATGCTGCAATCCAATTGTGACCGGAATTAATCTCATTTGGAAGGCAGCATGAGCAGTCATCGGCCCAAGAGGTATGCCTTTAAACTGGAATGACTCACATGGTGTTGCAGTAGCAGAATTTTTACCTCTGTCAGAGGCGGATACTTACCAATAACATTCAGGCCTACCTTATCACGTATATCTTCTCCAACCTTATCTTCATAACGGACGACGGGACATGGCACAGTACGGCAATCAATACAGACTATTCACAAACAATCTTATTTTGCGTGAACTAAATTTGAGAGAGAAAGAAGAAATAAGCCGCTAGCAGGTGGAAATGGGTTCCCGACTTAGCTATGAAGATTCCGCTGATATGATTCCCGTACAGTATCTCAGTGAAATCTGTATAATTGTGCAACTAGCATCGAAATTGATAACTTATAATTTGGTGTGGAATATAGCTCCAAGGAAGTGATCAAATGAAATAATATTTGAGAGTTTGGTATTTTGCACATTAAGCGAACTCCAGCTACTCTGAGTTGGCTCCATGGTGTCATGATCTAGCACAACTTGAATCACATACGGTACGTGCGCTATTTTATTAAAATCAAGCCTGAAAAGATTCGATATCTGTAACGGAAATTCTGGAGTGATGATGAAGCTTCGAAATAAAAAAAAACGATGGCCTTGATTTATACGATTAAGCAATGCCAAATCATGTGACAGACAGGGGTCCTTTGAATGATTGATTCTTCAGTAAAGTTGTTAGGCTTTCATATAAATACATGAGGTTTGTAAATATATGAACGTTTTCGGCTTCCATATAAATGAATTGGTTGTGGAACTGGTGATGTGAAATGTGAGTCGATCATGTGATATGTAATTGAAGAAACTGTATATTGACTTAATTCCCCTAATCCGGTAAACATATACATCATAACTACGGCTTAATGGTATGATATGATGTGTTCCTTTTGTAACGTGTAAGATATTAAGACAGTATGGCCGATATTTCCACGCCGAGAACGTGAGTTTGCGAGGTTACGCCACAATGGGATATGACTGAAATAGATAGCTCTTTCAGAAGGAAGATAAATAAGTACTTTACAGTGTAGGATTCTTCTGAGTCAGTGATAAGACCTATGACCTAACAGCTGCCAGATTAGGCGGTACCTTCTTATACGCACAGGTATCTACATGAGTGAGTAAACTGCTTGAGACTGCTCCGTCGTGATCAGCATTTTAAATCCATGAGTGGCTTAGTCTCTGATTACTCAGTAATTCAAAAAAAGAACTGACTCTCTCGAGCATGGACTCATCGCCTTCTCGCGTTGAGTTGAATAATCCAAAAGATTGTTAACCTAATCTAGATCAGTAAACTGACATATAGGCGTCCCAAGAGCGCAATGTTCTACGGAAATACTTGGACTTAATGCACTCGCATAGTCCTGTCGACATTTTTTACATCGCCAGGGCGAAATAAATATTAAATTTATTGTGGCTTTGTCACTGTATATCTTATCATATTGCGGTTATTCAATTGCATAGTCCTTAAAGGGGTACTCTGATTTTTGTTCTCTTCCAATATCAGAAGTGTGAAATTTTCTGCCTCAACATGCGAAAAGTTAACTATACACCTCTGATGACTGATCACCTGTGAGTCCGCACAATTGACCTAGGAAAAGTCCAGTGACCTTGGAATCGCCAAGGCCAAGAATAGGGTTATATTTATATATGTTGAATCAACCGATTAATAAATGTCTATAGCATGACAATAAAATTTAGGAAAACAATAAAAATAGAATGTTTATTTCATAAAAACGTACATATTCTTGATCACATACAGTCATTATATATGCATATAGATACATTTGATATCATGTGCATATAACTCACGCAAATTATTTCACATTCAAAAAAATATTTTCTTATGATAATCTACATGTAACTGACGTTATTAGTGTTTGAGGTTGCTTTCACGTCATGATTAACGCTGTTCAGTACTGTATTCAGTCAATGTATCATGATATAATTTCAAAGGGAAAATGAGAGAAAGTTTATGTGTCATCACCTTTCCGTTATTAATATGAGTTATCGAGGTTTGAGTCAGGGTTGATCGGGTTTTGTGACCTGCCTGTGAAATTTCAACCCTGAGCCGCGCGAGCCGCGCAGCGGCGAAGGGTTGAAATTTCGCAGGCAGGTCACAAAACCCGATCAACCCTGACTCAAACCTCGATAACGATTTTGTCACCAAATAATAGATTCTTTCTAATCTCAGTCGTATATTCTGGAATTAAAAAACAATCATCATTGGAAGAAAGCTGAAAAAGCCCACAGTCGAGATAAAAGCGCGACAAAACTTCGTTTTGTTGACATTTCTGCGATCTGTAGCAGATGAATTTCCGAAGCCTCGTTTTGATCGGTAGTCAAGAGCAACAGGTTATAAACTATTCCAAACCCGTGTGTGAATTATTTCAAACCCGTTTGTCGTGATATGGCTATTTTAAGCCGTTTAATCGACCAATGAGCGTATAAATTGATACGGGGTTCGGTAACAATATTATATGAACTGTTTTAAATACTGTTGTATGATTGACAAAGTGTATATGTTAAATAGATACCGATTCAGTCTGTTAGTTGATGTGCCCTGAAAAGGCTATAGTTGATAATATCATCAACGAATGGCATTCGTTCTGTGGTTCCAGTTTATCACTATTAAACATGCAAGCGTTTAGTCCGTCATTCAATATTCAGCCGTCGACCATTAATGAATTTCCGCATGCAAAATTCGAAGACCTAATTCATATAAAATCATTAGGAGAAATTTTAAAAAAAAATAGTATACATAAACATAGCCTGGTTTCCTGCAAGAGAGAAGCGGTCATCTGTTCTCAATGATGACGGCAAGACATCGTGATGTTCCAAGAATATCAAATCCATATCGTGATCAGAATTCTTAATCCATAGGAGTTTCGTTGTGAAGTCGTTATTTGTCTAAAGATTGATGTATCTCAGCCACGCTTTGAATATGGTTGCTCATATGAATACCGTGTGGATCTTGGAAGTTAATGGGTTCATTAGCCTTAGCCCCAGGTTTAAGATTGCAGATCCTGGTCAACATCCTAATAACATCATAAGGATAATCTTGGAGTTATTTGGCAAATGGAATGCGGCCTCGTATACGTTCAAAATTTCTCGGGGATCTGGGTATATCCTTCGAAAGTTATATGAGCTCCATGTTGGCTTCATGGTATGGTAATGTCACGTCAAGTAATTTGAATATGCAATAATAACGGGCGCGTCAAACATAGTTTGCAGTGAATAACGAAGAGTCACGAGGCCAGTTGAAAGGTGGAGGGGTCGTGGATTCAATTTCCGCTGACGGTCAAATTATTCTTTCTCTCGGTAATTACTTCATTAATAAATTAATGTCATATCAACAATTAAATCTCCAAGGTTTTATCATCACCACAATCTCCTAGGCTTGGCGCTCCAATGGCAAAGGATATATCGTGGATTGGTTGGCCCGGTGTCAGACGTCAAAATACTACTCACTCTTTCAAACTCCAAGATGTCATATCAACTATTAAATTTAATTCTATTTAGAAGTAGTGGGAAAAGACGTCACCGCGCCACATGTGCAAGTTGAAAGGTTTAGTGACGTTATTACCGGAAGTGTTGTAATCACCTGAAATGACATAACCAGTAGAAGTGACGTGATCACCGGAATTGACGCAAAATCCGGTGCTGACGTAATCATCGGAAATGATGTAATCATTGAAATTGAGGACACAAGGTCAAAGATAAATATCAAGTTCAAAGATTAAGATCACGGGTGCAAGGAGTAGGGAGTAATGTGAAATGTGGATGGTATTAGGATGTAGAGAGTCGTGCATGAGAAATGTGGAGTGTGTAGGGAGTCATGTGAAATATGAAGGATGCTGGTGCAATGTGAAATGTGTATGGTGTGGGGAGCAATATGCATACCGATGAAGCATGCATGCTCACGATCACGTTAATATTTGCGAAGACTTGTCCGCCAAATGCGGATTAAGTCTCTTGGTTATGAACACGATTCGCATAGGGTATTACTACTAAGCACACTACTTTAATCAGACTCATATTAAGTATACGGTCCGCATCTATCAAACGATGAATTTCACAAGTACGAGGATATTCTGGAAGGATGAGAGCTGGCAACTGAATCTCGGATCTGACCCAGGTCGCCAGCTAATGTCGCAATTGTGTCATTAGGGATTGACTGCATGCAGAGTCGCCAGCTAATGTCACAATTGCGACAATAGCTGTTGACGCTGCATGCAGATTCGCCTGCTAATGAATGACACAATTGTGACATACGCTGGCGACTTGACAACTGCTAATGGTACAATTGTCGCATTAGTGTCATTAGTAGTTGCTACATGGCACTCACAAAAGTATATTAGTTTCTTAGGATATATAGACACCAGGGTCAGCTCCAAGATTCAGTAGCCAGCCATCATCCTTGCAGAATTTCTTCGTCCATAATCGATGCTCCCTATTTAAAGGACATTAGCACCAAATTCTAAGCAGACATCAAATAATAAATACTATAGATAAGCTAGTGGCTTACAAGAGAGAAGCGATCAGCAGTTTTCAATGATGCCGCCAAGACATCACGGTATTTCTATATGAACGAACGAGTGAAAACAGTTGAATAATGGTTTGATTTTGCAGACACTAAATTGACCTACCTGTGTGAGTCTGTAAACTTATTTAATAAAGCTGATAAATGATATACATATACTTTTTGTTTGACAACATTGTACACCTTTTCTTTTGATTTATCCTAACACTTTAGTGACACCCATTCAAGTCCAGCTGGTATGTATCCTACTACATGAATCATTACTGATCTGCACATACACCATCAAATATCTTTTGATGAAAAATAATTCGCTTGTTAAAACCTGATATTCTAAAAACTTTTCTTCATTGTAGTTGAAACAAAGGAGTGTCTACATTCCACATGTAAGCCTACATTATTGAGATTTTTGACCATGGATAGAACCTTTCCCCAATTTTTTTTTTTAATTTTAAGCCTTGGACATACCACTGAGCATTTATTTGCCATACGATCACATTTCACATGCTTTGTTCAGTCCCCGTGATCTGGAACCAAACAGACACTATCACTAGATGAAAGAAGCAGATCATGATATACATTTCAGGTCTTACCGATACCAAATGACTTGAACAGAAGACAATATGACAAAAAAAATCAATAAATATATCAATAAATAATAAATTACATAGAAAGTTTTCTTGTCTTTGCAAGGGGGACATCAGACACACAACACATACCATTCATTCAAATTTCACATTCCATTGGGGAAACACAAATATTCCTCAAACACAGTATACGTATTCTCTTTTGTGATCTAATTTTCGTTTATCAAAATATTGCTCCATAGAGAAGTTACCTATATAAACAATCCTGTTCTAGATTATAATATCCTGGATTCTTATCATGCTCATGCCACTAACATGAACATCATTCAACTCTAATCCAACCAGTGGTCAAAATCCATCATCAGTCTTCAGGATTCATATTATTAATCACTCATAGATTGGATTAAGTTCTCATAGTACTCAGTTCTCATTTCATGCTTTTGCAAATTCTTGTAACATGGTCAGGTCCCAGTTCTATTAAATACACGTATGAAAGGTGCGAACTGGTATAATGGATTTCATCTTGTGTATGACGAAAGAGTGAAATATAATGAAGGCCATTAACATTTTCAATGAAGTGAGTTTTGATATTAAATATGTATGCAATTGATTCCAACCTGCAGGTCATGGATTCAGCACTTCTCATATCAGATGCAACAGGACTGTTACACAATGGATGTACTGGATGAAACGGAAAAACCAATACAGACTATCGATTGCTTCAGCTGTTTCAGAAAGGTGTGAAATGACAGAGGTGGGGAAAATCAGAGTCAGTGATTTGCCACAACCCCCCGCACCCTTGTGTATCAGCTGATTCCTCAGGAAATAAACATCACATATGTAATGACCACCTGCAGAGTGATACATGTGTTAATAGGTCAGACATTTCCAAGGGTGCCCAGTTCTAACTTAAAAGAATCACGAAGGACTTCATTCCTTCACTCAGAATAATTGGATCTAACTTTTACAAAACATGCAGCTCCCAATAGCTCCTGGATCTAGAACACATAAATGAAGGGACCTAGTTTATCAGTGCTGTGCCAAAAATATCATGTAGAATGGGATTGTCTGGATAATATCAGATCCATGGAAGTTGAAGTCCTGCAGCATGCTTCACAAATTTCATCAAAGGTCATAAAACTTTCTGGTCTGCACCAGTGTGGATCTATACTTTTTTTCACAAAATTATCTCCCTTGACCAGGTGAGGTCTTGAATCTGTCTAAAATGATTTAGCATCTAGAAACAGGTAAAAACCGAACTTATTTTGATTATTTTATTCAAATTTCAATTCCACTTCTGGTATATGTACCTGAGTGTATAAAATACATACAGAATGAACTGCATACAGAATAACACAAAGAACAGGTATATGTATCTCATTACATTCTTAACCAAAGATAAATACCTGGGTGATATTACAACAATACCATGGTGTTATATATTGTTATGACTGGCTTAACTTTAGCTGCTGAAGATACTTCTAATTTGAGGACAATAGGCAATTATACTAAATTTATTTTCATAGCTTCATTTATTTTCACAATAAGCAACATAATCGAAATTAGCAAGTGAAGTTTTACAACATAATATAATAAGCATCATGGGTCTCCTTCAGTTTATTGTAGACATATATACCCTTGAATATCTGTTACTATGATTCAGTCATAATATTGTCTGTAATATATTGATGTCGACAAGGAACATAATTATTTGATAGTATTATTAATTGTATGTTGTTTATGAACTTTTTTATTTGCTGGAATCCAGCCATTTGTTCCATATGGGCAATATTCTCATCAGCCATCACCATTCAATATGAATGTGATAAATGTACAAGTCCATGGTCATTGATACAGTATGGTGAAGGTGACCTGTAACACCAGTATACAAAATTATACCGAGCGCATTGAATCCTCATCACATAATGCTGAGACAGATCAGAACGGAGTAAAATCAGGTGAGTTTTGTAGAGGAGTCTCTCAATGATGATGCTATAGTACACATACAAAATATGAAGTGTTGATTTGTAGGGCCTATAGCACAAAACCTCAAGCAAGTTGCTACAACTAGGCACACAGGGTCTCATTTCTGGCGCTAACGTGTTGATTTGGGTGGGGGCGTCCTCTCAGGGGGAGGTGGGGGTGGGATGAGGCCCAATGTCTCAAGCAGTATTCCAGGTTTTCCATCAATATACTCTATTCCATACCCCAATATTTCAAGTACGTCAAATCAGACAAAAATTATTTGCTGGGAATGTGACTTCCACATCCCTCGCTGGACATGCTAGTGGGGAACCCTCAACCCCAGATTAAGTACCATTGGTGAAGTTAACGTTCAACAAATGCAAAATTGAGCTTGGCATCCGGCCCTATGTTATTCAGTGATGTATTCCCCTACTGACCCTGTTGCTTCGACGGAGGTCTTTGCGCTCATCCAGCGCTTGCTTAGCTTATTTTGATCCTTTATAAGATTTTGTGTTAATATTTTGCATGAAATATACTCAGTATCATATTGCACGATTATTCTCGGTGAAATAAAATAATTTATTTCCTTTCAAACGCCCAGGATTTTGGAATGGTCTAATTAAAACCAACAAAAAAGGTTTCATCTCCTGATGCATTTCTCATACGAAGCTACGAATTTCCTCCAAGGCAAGTTGATCTAACCATCGTATTGATCTTAAGTGTATTTAGGTGAGAAACATGAGATACATAGTCCATTTGGTTACTATTTGCGCGACAGAGCTACGGCACATCTCCATAATTATAGTCACACCTGAAAATCTGAAACAAACCTCACTTTCTTGCAATTACCACTGATCCCTTAAATGAACCCGATGTAAAACATGGATAAGTCAAGATTTCAGCTTTTAATATCCGTTCATTGCGAAGCTAAAGAGAAAAGTTTCCTTCTGCAGCTTCATCAAGTATTGGGTGTTTTACTCGTAATTCCGACCAATTATGTACTCCGCCTAGTTACGTCTAGTCCTATCAAGAAACAACTCAACACTGATATGCTTTAACAAGAATAAACAATAAAATTTCCCAATCCCCTCAACACTGAGTCGCCTACCAACACTGAGTCGCCTACCAACACTGAGTCGCCTACCAACACTGATTCGCCTACCGAAATCAGCGAAAACCTCATTTCGAACACTGCAAACTTACCATAGTAGCCTCTGTTGAAAGACAGAACTACAACAATTACGACATAAATATGTACATGGCACGTATAACTCACAAGTGAGTTTTAACCTATGACGAAAATTTCAAAGTATCAACACCCACACTCATTCAATATATAATTGCAATTATTATATACATCCATACAGCATTATTTTATATGAATATACATATTTCCTTTAGTTGAAACAAATTTCATTCGTGCCCAGAACGCATCGCCATCATCAATTATTGTCATATTTCTGGATTCGTCAATCAAAAATTGACCACAATGAAACAATGAAAATTTATACGCGACCAATTATTAATTTACAGTATCCTGTCCATGAAAGCCAGTACTTCTCCTTTATGACAGGAACAACATATCTACAATGGACCGCCTAGCAAATAACGATATAAATTGTAGCTGTTTTCTATACAATGTACGATAGGTTGGTTTTAAAATAAGCCAGGTTAAACTCCACTAGAAATATTGAACACATTCACACGAGTGACACCATGATATCCAGACATAACCTGCAGAAGAGTGTAGCGCCAGAGAACCCGTCTTCTACGAGAGTATTTTCTGTGTGACATTCACCATCATATTCGAGAATCTTGTGATGGAAGCGTTCAGTAGTATAGCCGTCCTTCGTGATTCAATGTCGACGTGATTGAATTCGAAACATTTCTCACAAGATGAAGTAAATGTCAATGAGCGATACTTTATATTTAGGCCCTTGCGTAATATGTTTTTTTTTTGTAAACTGTATCTACTCGAATTCGTTGAGAGTATATTTGTTAATGTTCATAAGGGGTATATGATGTTTCCTGTGTAATATCGCCGGATTCAGTGAAATCCAGTAAAATGATGATATTACCAGATTGTGCAATGATAACAGCAAACTATAATGATATTCTATACACAAAATCCTTATCACTGACCAATATTCTACAAATTTCAAGTCATTTCCTGGAAAATGATGTTTCACAGCCAGGATTTGAACGTGTTTGTTCATTTGAACACCAGAGAGTTTTAAACACATGGTGTCCAACCGGTCCTTAACCCCGGATAAACATAGATTAGACACAATGTATGAATATGCAGACATATTGCGCGCTGTCATAGTATTTTTCTGTCACTGTACGATATTTATCACAGAATTTGAGTTTCCATCAGGAATGTTAGATAACTTTTTTCAGTCTTTCACTTCGGCAAGATAACAATGGGGCCCGGAAGAGTAAAATTATTAAAGTTGTAAAGGGAATCAAGCGATTGTTATGAAGCGGAAGGTTTGGAATATGAATGACTCAAACCATGGATGTATGTCGAAATGACAGAGCTCTCAGTGCAAATTAGTATCTTGTTTTGCTTTTTTTTTATCTGGGCTTACAGTTCCTCAAAGGACCAACCAGTCTAACGAGTCGATGGTATACCTGCATGTTATTAAATCTGAACAGTTTTGGACACCAGATGCTCATCCAATGGAATTTCGGAATCTGTCCTTTCAATATACTTTGCAATAAAACTCCTAGCTTCCACCAAATCAGCGAGCCACACTCTAATTGAGTCAAAAGTGAAAAATCTCCCACACAACCCAACCGTCTGAATTCCTAATTCCTGAATTAAGGGCATTCACTGAAAAATAACACTGACATGACTGACTGGATCGGTGGAAACTGAAAAAGATACAAAAGGTGTTTTCTCGTAAGCATTTACTCGCACATAGGGTTGACGACAGTGCAGTAGTTGACCAATCAGGTGCTGATATCAGGGTGATTGACGTCTGCCCATTAAGTTGCTTGAAACCTGGAAGCAAACAGATATAAATTATCTCGACACTTCTCTCGATTACAATGTTTCAAATAGCAAAAGCAGGATAGCGATGGCTAAATACTAAATGCTAATTTTCACGCCTACATCTACAACCTCGGGCTTTCCAGCATTTCGATTTGAGAAACAAAAAAGAAATAATATAATCCCAAATGAAGGTTCACTTCACTGTGGATGCCATCTGCGTCTGATCTGGTGGATAATTGAAAACAGGACACCCTTGTATCTTTAATTATTGCAGTTCAGAGGCGACGTCTAGAGGGAATTCGTGGTCGTAGACACTTCATCAAACTATGACGTTGAATCATAACTTACCAAGTCTTTCTGGTCGTTGTTGCTCCGTGTTAGCTCGTGGCTTTTCCGCTGGATTCTCGCACTTCGGGTCGTTATAAGAAGAAACATTTCGTTGAAGATAGAACGATTGCTCCCTGTCCGACGTTATCTCGGAGCACACAGCATCTATGGAATGAGAATTAGGTACAATACAACGTGTCTCCGTCATTTTGCGCTAAAGGGAAAGGAAAGCCACAATGTTGATAAGGTGTGCAAGAGGTCGAGAGCCTTCGACCGCATCACCATCAAAGTTTCCCGAGATTTCAAGTAAAATAATGGAGGCAGACCTGTTCTATGTTCATCGCTTGTATGGTTCCCATAGATTTTTCTCAAATACTGTCTAGACTGTCGCAATGCCTCACTCAATAACGCATTTAACTGGGATGGCGTGTCAAAAGTCTTTGAATCCTATGAAACAAACTTTGTTACACGCTGAGAACGAATGAGCGCTAAATATGCTTATGTAATATGCATTGGTTAGTAATAAACTGTTGACACTGTTAGAAACTAATTTCATATGTAAAATTGTATGTGGGAAAATCTCCATGTGTATGATGTGGGGAACTGTCGATGGGGGGTATTGCCTCATGTGGGAAACTGTCAATGTGGGGAACTGTCCTGTGTGGGAATTTTCAATGTGGGGAACTGTCTTGTGGGGAACTGTCAGAGTGGGGAATATGTGGAGAACTGTCTGTTCCCCGTAACGAACGCGTGTAATTCGTATAAATACATGATGGTACAGTTGTGAAAACGCACAAACAGTTAGTATCGAGTAGCAACTTTCTGGAGAGTTGACGTATTAATGAATTCATGTTTCTACAGTGATCATTGTATCGTATTGACACGACTGTGGACTGTGAGCTGATGACTGGCGGCTGTGGCTGTTTCCAGCGTTAGCTTGCGCGGTGTAACAGTGTCGCTTAGCGCAATATAACAAAATCGCTACAATAACCCCTGAACGAGTACCGTATCCCAATACACTGAAGTTCGACATGCCCAGAAGTATACTGTTCTCCATTTAGGGAAGGTAGACTGACTGATTCCCACTAATCCCTGGACAATGCTGTCTTGTCCCGGTGTAGGCGACATTGGTGCACAGCATGTGGGCCCCCGTGAGCTGTGGGTTGTTTTTCATCTCTCACCTATGTTTATAACATAGAGCGGTTTTTTGAACTATTGATAACTGGTGTAAACATGATACTACGGGTAAAAATCAAGTTTACATTTATGAAAACCCTGGCAACCTCAGGTCGAAAATATACTAGTTATCATCAGTTGAAAAACTCGTTCCATGTTTTAAACATAGTGGAGAGACCAAGAGAACAACCCAGTGGCCCACATGCTGTGCACCAGTGTCGCAGACCGGGTCAGGCAGAATTGTCCAGGGATTAACTTGAACTATAGTGGGAAGCTACCATTATAGGGCTAGCTGAGAAAAGCTAGCATGTCAAATGTCGTATTCTTTCTATTTCTTACCGTATTGACATATGTAATGACGAGCACCTATAATGTCGTGGCATGGGACCATTATCCACCAGATTTGGCTGCTCACGTAGCTTCTTGATATCCCGCAGTCCTTAGCCCACTGGAACACTCGGCCGAACCAAGAAGATGCGGCATCAGACAACTCGGATCTTCTGTAGACAATAGGCGTACCTGTGAGGAACGAAATATTTATGCCATCATCAACAGGCGTACAGTGTAGAGTCGGTTTTTGCCTTGTTCCGGTATACATACTATGTGTATTAAGTCTATGTGCACAATTTACCAACGCAATTTCAATATATACATGAACAGTGTTTCGGATGCAACATCAATCGATCCGCAATTAAGTTCTATGCCATTAATTACAACACAGATTTCAAATCACACCTACATCACCAGATTTAGATATCAATAGAACAAAAATGAACAGCAACAGCTGAATGATCGTAGCTTGATCGTTATCAGGTATTCTATAACACTTGTGCCTATGATATCTACACGCGTCAAGCGCTGGTGTTTATTTGAGAGATTCTATTTTACAAGTCGGGTGAGGAAAGGGACGCCTGCCTTCATACAATTGAAAAAATAAACAAATAAATTACAAGATGGAATTCCTTTCTCAAGTTTAACTGTTGTTTCCATCGTGAAATTGATTAACAAAGCGATAAAATTAGACATATATCACGTGTGTTTCACACAGCCTTCTCCTGTAAGAGAATAACCCCTATTTGTGGGACCACATAAACTCGTCCACTGATATTTTTTCAACATAGGGGAGAAAAGTTGTCAAATTTTACCATATTAACAGCCTCTTGTTGTAATCTTTGTTGATAATGAATTTGAGTAGCTCAATAGAATAGAAATAGTGTTTTCATGTGCTCAATGGTTATTGAACGCGCGGTTAGTGTGGTAAATTTTATACAAACTTTCCCACAATAACCCTGCGTCAAATAATCATGAAGTACGCCTACGAAAACAGTATTTCTTAAATATTCACAGTATAAAAAGAAATCAATAAATTGTTTGTTTTCGAAGAAGTTAGACTTAGTGTTGAGAATATTAAAATATTGAATTTACCATCCGTCCACACATACGTTCCTTCTGTGTCCACATCATTGGCGCCAAACCAAACAGAATAAACACGATGACGGATGAGGTGGTTGTGGATCATCATATTTATTTCTTCTGTCAGAATCTTTGCTAACATTCCACCAGTTTGCTCACATAAGCTCTTTGCGATGTGCCATCTTTCCGTTCTGCCAGATGCCATAATATAGCATGTGTTATTATACAATATAACGTCTCCTAAGCGATCGCCTGCGTCTGTCAGCGAAGGACAAGTCCATTTATAAACAGCTGCGGAGATAAAAACAAAAACGTGTACAGAGATGTCACCTAGATTTGATTCACGTTCAGTTAATGTCAGATAATATGAGAACATTATGGCAGACAAGTTCTTTACAGCGGTTAATACATGTTTGAGCGATATGCAATAAGTGGGGGAAATGACGACGTCTGGCGACTAAATAGCAACCCTATGACTCTACAGGAAAGCTTCCCTCGGCACCTCACATTCGGACCCGAGAATACGTTGGATTCTCGGAAGTAGCATTAGTATCTTAGCCGTGCTTTTATTGCCGGTGTTCATGTGAAAACTATGGAGTCCGCACGGCCCTTAGCACCGGGTTAAGCGGAATTAGATACGCTAGTTCGAGAGCTGTGTTGACAGATCAGCTCAAACAAATAACACATCTGCTGTTAATGGATGAGCATTGAGAACGTCTGATGGAAACAACGCCTCAACTTGGGGTAAACATGATGAATGCAAGGATATCCAAAAAAACTATAACCTGCAATACTCGTACGGTACGGCTTAAATTTCTCACCAATACAATAAACCTGCAATATGGTTCTTCAGCAACAGTAATTCCTGCATACAGACAATTTTTTCATCTTCATTCAAGCTCAGTTATCATGATTATATGTTGTGTTTCACTGTTTTTCATAATATATCTGCACAGAGAAATATACTTGCTCATGTGAGCAACCTTGCTGTTTAATTTGTAAAAGACTATCCAGCAGCGTCAATATATAGGGAAAACGGGTGATGCGTTACGAAATAGACTACATAGACAGCAGATTGAAACACCCGCATACAGACATTTAAAAGTCAGCACACATAGCTTCATGCGCTCAGCATATGCGTGTTAAATTTCTAATCTGTCCTTTCTTCAACATGAACACAGAAGACAAACAGAAAAGGATATAGAAGGGATGTCATTAGATAAAAAAACGAAAAGCGGATTTAAACAGCAATCCAAATGCATAAGAAGATCTGGATCCTGCTCTGTAGCAATTAATAATGACACAATTGTCGCAATTGCAACAATTGTGTCACTGACATTTGTTAGGCCGCCAGCTAATGTCACAATTATATCATTAGTAGACGACTCTGCATGCAACGTCATCGTTATTGCATGCAGAGTCAACCAACCATGACACAATTACGACAGTTGTGTCCTTAGTAGTTGCTATTGCAATTTTTCATTGTCGTACTTGTGACTTTAACGGTTAACAGTGTACATCACAGCTGCTGGTAATGTCACAACAAAGAGTTTATGCAACCTAGTCAAGAGACCAGTACTAATCTCATGTAAATATTTGTACATATGATATCTCCGTTTGCATTCAGAGTTTGATAATGAAGACTAGGTAAAATTATTCCATCAGTAGCCATGTACCACTGACGTCGGATGCCTATCCCCAATTACGACGACCGTTCGAGTTCTAGTATCTAGCTACAAAGACGTTCTTGGATATCACGTATTACAGTTCCTATATCTGATATTCGGTAACCTGTCGCCATCCACAGAGAATGTATAAATAACTAAAGCATATGGGCTTTAATGAGATCTGGTAGCTGGGTTATTTGGGGGATAAGTTTGTAATGAAATAAACGCACAATTATATATTAATTTCAAGTTAGGCACAGGTGGCACCAGGCACGAATGTATGTGGCTAAAACGCAAGTTACATCCTGTGACAAGGTATATGGAGGGCCGTTTGCGCCATAAACGCATTCTTTAAACGTTTTAACTTCTTAAACGTTTAAAAATTGTAAAGCTTTAAAAAGTTTAAACTTGAACCACCCAATCAGATGTTATGAACTGACATTTTCCTGTTAAAAAGCAAACGTTTCCAGTTGTAAATTCGCGACTTCAGACGTTTCCTGTCAAAAGAAAAATTCGGTCTTTTAAAGATTCCCGGTTAAAAGGATAACGTTTCCGGTTGTGATCGTCCAATCAGATTTTTTATTTGGGCCGCGTGTATTTCAACATCTACACCAACACGTGCAAATCTCCAACGGCAAACGTTTCTGGTATGTAGTGTAGTTTAACCAATGAAAACCGTTCTTACAAATTAGGTTTTGGAGAATATCATTGGCACCGCGACAATTTGCGCAGTTTGATGCACGGTGGGCATGAGGAATACAATATGCGCGAATATTTGTAAGGGTTATTTTGATTGGTTCAAACAGACTACATAGCGGAAACGTTTTGCCAGTGGACACGTGTTGATGTTGAGGTTTGAACATACGCGGCAGCAATAAAAAAAATCTGGCTGGACGATCACAACCGGTAACGATTTCCCTTAAACCGGAAACGTTTAAAAGTCTCGAATATTACTACTGGAAACGTTTGCCTTTTGACAGGAAACGTCTAAAGTATTGGACGTTACAACAGCAAACGTTTGCTTTCGGAGAGGAAAGGTCTTCCAAATGTCAATTCATGACATCTGATTGATTGGTGCAAGTTAAACGTTTAAATTTATTAAACGTTTGGATTTATGGCGCGAACGGCCCTTCTTAAAAGGTACCGACATAATGAAGTTGAACATACCAAAGAAAGGTAAAAGTAACTCCGAAAATGGAAGCTGAAATATAGAATATTATATCACAATGACTTCCATTTTCGGAGTTACTTTTATCGTAGTTTATGTGAAATTGATCTGTGGGAACAATGAAAGGTAGTCCTATAATGAGGGAAGTTGCACACGTTACACTAACCATGTGTTACCCAATTAATTTCCGTCCAATTAGACACTACAGTAGGTGCTCATTCAACCTTGACTCAACCAAAATAGCTGAATTTTGCTCTTTATCTTGATACATAATTCTTCCAATACGTCAGTTCGGGATTCCAGATGAACACCATGACCACCATGTTAATTTAACTAGCATAAAGAAAGCAATATGATACCTTCTTTAACATGGTATTGTTGGTGTTGCGTTGAAACTGCAAACTGACCTGTTGAGAATTCGATGGAAAAAGGGGCCAGTGGAATGAAGTCTAGGCCTAAATACCCACAGGGGATTAAGGTCAGTTTGTACAGAACATACATGTACCTAGGGGTAAATAAGAGAGATTATACCTAGGGGTAAATAGAGATTGATTTAGTATTATGAGTGAGAAGGGCTGGACATCAAGGTTGATGATGGTTATGTCACAAGTTAGGATAAGACAAGACATGTATTACACTTTCTGGATATCCCACAAGTTGACTGATGGAGTACAAGATAGGAAAAGATTATAAGATATGTTACAGCTTTCTCTTGTGAGAAAAGCAAACAGTGGCTTGCAAAGGTGATAATGAGATCATGGTGGCCAGGTTGGCAGCTATGGTAGAGCATCTCTCATATATACACCTAACCAGCTAAACTGTATAATTTTCTCAGCAGAGTCCAAGCTTTGGTAAAGTGAGGATACCAGTCTGCCATACTTTAGAGCGTATTAATCTCATATTTTGTGGGAAAACAATGAACAGAGTAATATTTAATGCAGATAAGGGATCAAATATATGCCAAGTGACTAATAGTGACTAAATATAGACATACAAAAGCCTTTCAATCAATACGGATCTCCAAAAGTCATCTCTGTGGAACTACTTTCATGCAGCATAAGGCTATCCCGTGATTTTGTCCATTTCCCTGCAGCATTCTAAAGAGCCTCTGGCTAACGCCAGATCTCAAAAAGAAGATATCATGTTGGAAATTGGAATTTTCAACTAAATACAATTGTCAGATCAATTGCCCGTCGTTTTCAGCAATGAATTCCCGCGTCCTTATCGGACGTCTTGATATATACAGCAGGCGGCAGATCCGAAGTTCAATATCCAAGCGTCGTTCATGTGACACTATCAGCACCAAAATCCAAGCCGTTATAAAACAAGAAGAATCTAAATGGCGTAATGGGCTAAGTTATTCAGAGATAAAATGAACTTTAGTCCCCGAAGAATATTTGTCCATTGGCTATGTATCAACCTAGCTAGGATGTGCTTTCCAACTGTATGGATTTTATCCTGTCCTCTTATCTGTAAAATCATTGACGGGAGGAGTGTATATGCTAGAACAACACGATCAACATGAATCCATTTCGATCTGAGTGACGAAGCACCCTATCATCGCACTCCCATTATGAGCGAGGTGGTCAGATGAAATCGCCTATCTGGGACCTGTCCAGGCCTGGGGGTGGGGGGGCCCCTTAATATTTTTCTTAACCCCTTGAGCCATGAGACTGAAACTTACCACACTATGCCCTTGGATTATGCTTAACAAGCAAATGTAAACAAATCCAAATTGCTCGCTTTGACGACGTCACAGTAACATCTTCAATGAAGGCATTTTTGGGTTCACTTTTCCGTCTGATTTTTCGAATTTTATATGTATTTTCTTCGCAAAAACTGCATGATAAATTACTAAATCATAATCTGAGGTGAAATAAAATAGTTTTGTTCACATTTTATTGATTTTTATTTCAGACACATTTTCAATTTGTGCTAAATTTCATACGAAATGTCTTGCGATTATTGAAGGCGAATTTCTTTTATGGACGACGATTGAATATTGAATGTCAGATCTGACGCTTGCTATATATAGCTGACGAAGGCCTGTGGACTGCTCACCCTCCTCCTCATTCTCCTCCCGACTTTCGTTATTTAGTTTCTTATATTCCAACAAATTGGCGAATTTCGCCAGGAATAATTTGGGGTTATGCAGATGCAACTTCATATCTCAAGATTCAAGCCAGCTGTGCAAAGTTCACACGGAAATAGCCCATTTCTCTTGAGGTTAAGTAAGCCTGACTGGGCGGTTTGGGGTCTGCGGTACACTGGAGAGTGGGTCTGATTCCACACCCCAACCCAAATGTTTTTGTTATCCCATGAATTAGGGAGCTGAAACTTATCACACAGTATCCTTGGGTAAAGCTCTACTAGAAAATGTACAAAACAGATCCAAGATGGTCTCACTGATGCCGTCACAATGACATAATTTTCCTGGAAGGCATTTTTGTCTCACTTTCATTTATGCAATTTTCTTCGCAAAAACTGCATTATAACTTACTAAATAATTATCAGATTTGAAGTAATGTAGATTCTGTGCCCTTGTATTTGCAAAAAAAGAAAGACGGAAACAACGCATGGTACCCAGACATTTTGATTTTAACAATGATCCTCTGTTTGGGGCGTTCTACAAATAGGCTAAAATTGATCTCAATATTATGGCCACAAACTCCGAATTTCAACCTGTAACCATCTGGGTCATCTATACGCGGTAAGACCACAGTTGCCTGGCCTGTGGGATATTGGATGGTCGATGTCTACGTATAATCTTTTTCAATAAATTATGAAAATTAATAAATATATATATATTTTTTAAATCGATTTTTTTTTAAATATTTTTTCTAAGTGTATTTCTCTTCCATCTTTGGCTCAATTAAAGTCATTCCCTATAATGTCAAGCCGAGTTACTACAGTTTTTAATTATCTTTCGTACCCTGCCCTCTATGACATAGAATAAAAGAGAAGTTGGGAATAGAACCGCCCAATACGATCATTTCAAAACATTCTCAAAAAAGAATGAAAGCATACTTTTCCAAATGCCTTCCGTTTATTACTTTCCAAGTGGACCAGCCGTCGGAATATATGCGCTTTGAATATCTAAACCTTTCGTTGGGGAGAGAAATTCATTCTTCGCGCCAAAACACGCCTTTTCAAAATTTTAGCCAGCTCTCCGGCAAAAAACACTTCCGTCAGAATTTTAAAGACCGGACTATACAATATTATCAGCGACGATTAGTCGAAATTATCCCCAAAAGTCAGGGGCAGATAATCCAGTGGGTGGGAGATGACTTTTGGGGATAATTTCGACCAATTGTCGCTGATAATATTGTATAGCCCGGTTCTTAAAATTCTGACGGAAGTGTTTATTGACGGAGAGCTGGCTAAAAGTTTGAAAAGCCGTGTTTTGGCGCGAAGAATGAATTTCTCTCCTCAAGGGAAGGTTTAGATATTCAAAGCGCATATATTCCGATGGTTGGTACACTTGGGAAGTAATAAACGGATGGCATTTGGAAAGGTAGGCTTTCCTTCTTTTTTTTTGAGAATGTTTTGAAATGACCGTGTTGAGCGGTTCTATTCCCAACTTCTCTTTTATTCTATGTCATAGAGGACAGGGTATGGTAGATAATTAAAAACTGTATTAACTCGGCTTGACATTATAGGGAATGACTTTAATTGAGCCAAAGATGAAAGAGAAATACACTTAGAAAAAATCGATTTAAAAATATATATATATATATATATATATTAATTTTCATAATTTATTGAAAAACATTATACGTAGACATCGATCATACAATATCCTACAGGTCAGGCAACTGTGGGTAAGACTGACCCTGTGATCGTCATCCTCATAACAGGGGTCTAAATACACCCCTGGCCGCAGTCGAATGTAGTCTCCGGAGCTGGATGAATCAGTCTACTTGCGAAACTGATGTTTCGATTGGTCAATTCTCGATTTGAAAAGTGGACCTTCCAAACAGAACAGCGATGTAGGCGAGAGGCTAGAGAGTGACAAACAACATGTACACTGTTGTATTCGCTAAACAACCTGAAATGACAGAAAGGCTGTCATAACAACATGCACCTAGCATATCTAAAACAATTAATTAGAACACGGCGATTCGATTTGCGTTCAGCAGCAATGCTATAAAGTCGACGTATGATCGCCTGACAAGCTGTCACCCCTACACCGTCAGTAATAGCATCCATTACATCACACACTACGGCAGTCCATACGCATGGACTATATTCATGCGAAACACAAACAAAAATCAATAACGTAAACTCGTTAGTAGTGAAACCAGTGTAGGTTATTAATGAACAGATTTTCGAAGATATTTTGTTAATGAATTAATGAGGTTATTACATTGATAGAAGAAAATTTGAATTGAGCTGAGAGAGTATTAAAATAAATTTCAATTGCGGGCAGGGCTTATAGGCTGAAGGATAGTCGTTCAGCTGACATGCGCTGTTCGGAGATTGTGAGATCGCGTGTATCCATTTTCAGCCTACTTTCGGCAACTATATGAGGGAATTCCCCGAAATCAACATCATGTGATTTCTTCAGCCAATCAGCTAAAGTCTACCCACGTCATTCCATCGTAACCCGCAATTTTCGAGTCATGTGCTGTCCTACTTGTTCAAAATTACAGATCTACAACATCTGGATGATACGGAAGTTATTCATATCTGTATCTTTTGTAATCTCAGAAGTTACAGAAGTAAAGCCTGTAATTTATCCGATTTCTCTAGTCTGTTCTCCGCCGGATAAAGACCGAACAGCACACGGGCAAGTATCGGATATCGCTCCGCAATAATGGCAACACACGATTCGCAAGCCATCTTATGGATTGCGAATTGTTCGCAAATGCCCCGAATTTGTTTCCGTTTCGCAGGACGAGGGCAAAGTTCAATTGGGCGCCAGGTAGGGTTAATATTTTATCGCAATACATATGGAAAGGATCACAATGCAGCTATCGTTTTTAACAGGATTCCAAACCTGCGCCCCTCTTCAATGTGCGCGATAGAGCGTTATTTTTAAACGCTGTGTTTTTATAGCATTTTGTCGTGAAAATCCTTTATTTATATTTCTTCAGACCTTCAATGTTTTAGATTTGGGTAAAATTGTTCGCTCTTATATGATAAGAACTGTTTTCTGTGTAGGAAGTTGCCCCAAAAATGTGCCTGTTACAACTGATAATATGTTATTTTAACAGTCACAATGCAGGGTAGGTGGAGATTGCTGTATGGTTTGCATAAAAATTTCAGTTTTCCTCACTCTGCGCCAGTAAAAATACTGCTCATGACAAAAGTTTCGCTGACCTGCCTTCCTTGGCCTACGAAGAATTATCAGTATGTTTGATGTCACCGTAAACTACAATCTTCCAAGAATTTCAGTTGCTGAAACACCAGCTTTTTTGTGTTGTCTCTGTTGTGTCTGGATCAATCGCGTGTCTCCTTTACGCGCCATCGCTCGATGTGATTTAAACGGGAGTAATCATTTGGGTATACGGAGGGGAGGTGGGTTAAGAAGGGTTCGTTGGGAATCGAAAACTGAAATTAGGCCTATGCTGTGCGTGGTGGGACACTTTTGTCATTTTCCTACGTTGTGAAACACCCTGCCAGAAAATACTGGTTCGGGTGAGCATCGAACTCACGACTTAGGAGATACCGTCTCACTGCTCTACCAACTTCACGACTTAGGGGATACCGTCCCACTGCTCTACCAACTTCACGACTTAGGGGATACCGTCTCACTGCTCTACCAACTTCACGAACTGTGGGACACCATCTCACTGCTCTACCAACTCCACGACTTATGAGATACCGTCCCACTGCTCTACAAACTTCACGACTTAGGGGATACCGTCTCACTGCTCTACCAACTTCACGACTTAGGGGATACCGTCCCACTGCTCTACCAACTTCACGACTTAGGGGATACCGTCCCACTGCTCTACAAACTTCACGACTTAGGGGATACCGTCCCACTGCTCTACCAACTTCACGACTTAGGGGATACCGTCTGACTGCTCTACCAACTTCACGACGTAGGGGATACCGTCCCACTGCTCTACCAACTTCACGACTTAGGGGATACCGTCTGATTGCCCTACCAAATTCACGACTTAGGGGATACCGTCCCACTGCTCCACAAATGTGGTAGAGCATTGGGACAGTATCCCCTAAGTCCTGAGTTCGATTATCATCCGAGCCAGTATTTTGATTTGATTTTTTTATTTGATTTATTCACGAATTAGTAAATGTACATAGGGTTGTTGGTCGAGTGTAAAATAATCAACGAACAGGTGTTACATATGTCAACCAGTACATACATGTATTATACTAAATTCGAGAACATATGTAGTAGGTGAAATCTGGCAGGGTGTTGCACAATGTAGGATTATAATTATATCATAATTCAGCCCTGAATATGACAGTTTCTTCTTTTCTCTGAACTTTCACCATGGCCACCAGCGCACGTCAAATACATGAAACCTCTCAATTTTCGAACTCCTTCCTCACTCTTGTGCGTAACGTATATGGTTGACACCAGTGCAACAACAGTCACCTCATGCAATGATTTACACAGACCATGCGTTCAGACCAGGACGACCTCATCAAGAATCAAACAAGTCGTCGGCGTCCAAAGTATTTGGACCATGTAGGAATTACAACACATATAAGGGAAGTGGGAAGAGGTGCCGACATACTGACTGCGTCACATGACTTCACAGAATAGTCTTCTGATTAACCTATTCTAAAGCACATATCGAGAATCTAACGATTCGTGATATGTGTTGTATCTCAGGTACGCTTTTATTGTACCTGTTCATGTGGCAACTTGGATGATATGACCACACGGCCCCTAGCACCGGCATAAGCGGTATTAGATACAAATCTAGAGAGCTATGATGGAAATGCTCTGACAACTCGTATACTGATAATTGGTGAGCTGTTTCGCTGTGACAACTCGTACATTGGAGATTGGTGAGCTGTATCATCGTCAGATGTAAATGACGGCATTTAACACAAAAGACTAGTCTGTAAGGCCCGATGTCGACCCAGCATCAACTTCCCACAAATGCCAACATATATCAAAGACCAAAGGTCTGTACAGGGGGCGGGCCTCGGGGACGAAACGTCCACCAGCAGAATCTCGCCATATACAGGAAAAAATTACAACACATATAAGGGAAGTGGGAAGAGGTGCCGACATACTGACTGCGTCACATGACTTCACAGAATAGTCTTCTGATTAACCTATTCTAAAGCACATATCGAGAATCTAACGATTAATAATGTGAATAATTAATCTAAGGTGAATAATTTCCTGGTAGTTAAAAAGTGCTCCCATCCTAACGCCTTTCGCCTGGTATGGTTTTGCAGTCGTTTTCAGCCTAATGTCATTGTCTCCGAAGAGACAGCAGAGGTAATTTATTTTTTAAAAATGGCCACGAGGGTGTACAAAAAATTATAATTGAACACGACATCTAACACCGGTGACTTTCGGGTGGAATGAAAAAAATAGGTCTTACCAGAACAATTCCTTGATTCAATCAGGATAAAAAGAACGACAGTCCTGGCTAAATACATATTTCCGTGCCTCCAGCTATATGGCCCAATTCCTGTAGAAACAACCAGCAGATAAACAACTCACACAACGAATTCAACTTCAAATAATGTACCAACCCGTCTCTCCCAGATAAATGTTCATCTGTTTCTTCCGGCACACAGCGGTGAAGCATCAATAATTCAGAGAACCCCAAAGTGACTGAATAATTGAAAATCACCACCACTAGTTCTTTGTTGTTTCCTTGGTGTAGATTTTGTTTCAAAGGAAGCAATACAAATGGAATTTGTGACACTACGGTACTTTTACTCAGGGGCGAACAGAAATCATGCCAAGTACACGTTGAAAAACAAGTAGTAGCAAGTAAAAAAAATTTTACATCTCACCGCACATATACAACAATATATAAAATAGAAACAGTTCTATATGTGCACCACTCAACAAAGAGTTATGAGAGATGATACATGCCTCTTCGTCACTTAAATTAAGGAAATCGGGGCAACACACTGAACCTCATTGAAGAGTTGCAACCGGATGTCTGCATAATGCAGGCATTGCAATAGCACATGCATTTCCGACTCTACATCGTTTCTTCACGTCTGACACACTCTTTCATGTACAGGCAAGTTTTCGTATCTACCCGTTTCTATGCGAATTGGGGCCACACCGCATCTAAACTTTGCAAGTGCGCTTCTTCTGGGTTTTGTTATGAATTGAGATACATAACTTTCTGTCCCAAAGGTGGATTTGGCCGACGATAGGTTCTGTGTTTGTTACCACCAACAGAATGGGCGCTATTTGTCTGATTCAGAGTTTGTTGCCAATCATATTGGAACTGGGTGATTTCTAACATTTCAACTTGGAACGGTAACTGATCACATGACTCGAACCCAACAGTATCTGCGCCGTAAGACTGAAATTTCTTCTTAACTCTAAAATGCCAGTTTTTATCCCATCGGCATATATGCCGGATGGGATCATGTCGTCACTCTGTCCGGCTGGCTGGCTGGATGGCTGGCTGGCTGGATGAACGACGTGACCGCTCTAAAAGGTGAACCGTTGCAGCTGGAAACTTCAAATTTGGTATACTGCATTGCTGGGTGGTAAAGCACAAGCCTATTGAAATTGGGCGCATTTAGTTGATTTTTGTGGTTTCCATGGCAACATAACGAAAAATATCCACATGGTGACGTGACCGCTCTCAAAGGTGAACCGTTGCAGTTAGAGACTTCAAATTTGGTATACAGCATTGTTAGGTGGTAAAGCACAAGCCTATTGAAATAGGGGACATTTTGGTGGTTTTTGTGATTTCCATGGCAACATAACGAAAAATATCCACATGGTGACGTGACCGCTCTCAAAGGTGAACCGTTGCAGTTAGAGACTTCAAATTTGGTATACAGCATTGTTGGGTGGTAAAGCACAAGCCTATTGAAATAGGGGACATTTTGGTGGTTTTTGTGGTTTCCATGGCAACATAATAAAAAATATCCACATTACGACGTGCATGCTCTAAAAGCCGAACCGTTGCAACTGGAGACTTCAAATTTGGTATACAGCATTGTTGCATGGTAAAGCACAAGCCTATTGAAATTGGGGGCATTTTGTTGATTTTTACCCCTCAGCCCATAGGGCTGTGGGGTCTTGTCGTTGCCATGTACGTGCGTCCATCCATCCGTCCGTCCGTCAAAATGTTCTTGTCCGCTGAATATCTGCAGATCTATGAAGTCGGGCCTGACCAAACTTTGGTGAGACCTTCCTGAATGATAAAACGATTAGATTTTCAGATGGTTATGATGATTTGATGATTTTTAATTATTTTTATTTATTATTTATTGATGGCTTAGCTTTTGCACTGTTATCTATGCCCATCGGGAACCCTTGGTTGCATGTTTCATTGTGACTTTTGAAGGTTCCCTGATACAAGAAAGCCTGGTTCATTCAAGATTCAAGATTATCATTGGATGGAACTCCCCACTTCCCATATATTCTGGGAGCTTACATGATGCTACAATTGTTCAACCTATGCACTACCCTTGGGAGGATTTCCTCGCCCCTGGGGGACTAAATGTTAAAGTTTTGGACTTTTCCTATCCACAGCTTCTCAGCCTCATGTGATACGTATGAGATGCAGTGTACATTGCTTTTTCATACACACATGCTGAATAACTAACAGGTTGGTGACATTATTTTATTTCAGAAGTACAAGAGGAAATAACTAGCGGGGAGTTCCCGCAGTATCGAACCCCTGTTAGGTTTGAATTCCGCGTCGCCTTAAATGAAGGACAACATTTTTCTTTAATTTTGCTACATGGATTTATCCGAAAGCTTTTGCACAGACCATATTTTATTTCAGAAGTATAATATGAAATAACTGGCAGGGGAATCCCTGCAGTATCGAAACCCTGTTAGTTTGAATTTCGCGTCGCCTTAAATGAAGGACAACATTTTTCATCAATTTTGCTATTAAATCATTCTACTCCACATCATATGATTTATCCTAAAGCTTTTGCACAAAACATATTTTATTTCAGAAGTATAATATAAATAACTGGCAGGGGAATCCCTGCAGTATCGAACCCCTGTTAGTCTGAATTTCGCGTCGCCTTACATGAAGAACATCATTTTTCTTCAATTTTGCTGTTAAATCATTCTATTCTACATCAGATTTATCCTAAAACTTTCGCATGAACCATATTTGTGTCCACACCTTTAACTGGTACAACATAATGCTTCAATTTTTGTCACCAAACATGTTACTGTACCTTGGAAATTATTTAAAACGAGTGATTAGGAGAGCCCATTTTTAGTCTGACTCTGGGCAATTTTCAACCAGTTTGCATACCTGGAGCTCATGCCCTACCCCCATTTTTGGCAGCTTCCGATCCCAAACTCCCAGTTCCTTTTCGTAATTCATTATCGAGGGTCCAAATTTTTTTAGTGAATTGCGCCAAACCGGTTTATTAACATGAAATTCAATACCCAGCTATGCAATCGGAATGGATATTGAGACTCCCAGAAGCTTTTTCTAGGTGTATTTCCGAAATTGAACAACAACAACAGCACTTTCGTTTTTTGTTTCATTTGAGTTTTGGGCGCCCATTCGTTTTGCGGAACTAAATTGACTCTAGATGCAGCCCTGATCCTACTTGACTAGAAAAACAGGCTAAGGGGTCCATGTACCTTTTAGGGGCTTGCCTGCAATTCATGTTGTGGTTTCCATGGCAACATAAGGAAAAATATCCACATAAACATGACTGTTTTCCCCCCCAACTACTTCTGTTTCCCCCCAACTACTTCCGTTTCCCCTTATTGAATGCCCTTCGTCTGTCTATATCGGAGATTTATATTGCTCATGTGAAAGGGACGGCAAGTTCGCACTAGGCCGATGGGATCGAGTGTGGCCGTGGCCTCTAGTTACATTTGTTACTCCCAATTCTATTGGACCAATCCATTATCTTATAGTTGATACGATTGTTGCTCATTCGAGCAATCCGTGACCACTGTTTAGCAACGGACTTCCACATTTTAACTCTGACAGGAGTCCAACCCATATCGCCAGCAACAGCTGCGTTCGGTGCATATTTCCCTAAACCCAGAAAAAAACGCATTGCTCTATTCTGAACACTATTTATACACGAGTGTTCCTTACTACCCCACACACCTATGGCATATTCTATCACAGGCCAGACTAACATGTCATACATCATTTTTGTGAAGGTCTTAAAATTCACATCACCGAGGCGTTTACATTTAGCAATTACAAGACCTAAGGCTCGTCCAGCAGAATTTGCAACGTGTTTGGCTAATATATCTATATCCATAAATTCGTTAACACGCAAGCCAAGATAATTATATTCATCTGAAAGGGGAAAAGTAGCATTGTTGCAAGAAAATGTAAATTGCGTTTTGCAAATACCACGGCAGCGAAAGTGTATAACTTTTGTCTTTTGTTCATTAACTTCCATAAAATTTCTACCACACCACAGACCAAGAGT
Source organism: Hanleya hanleyi (assembly GCA_036873755.1). Lineage (NCBI taxonomy): Eukaryota > Metazoa > Mollusca > Polyplacophora > Lepidopleurida > Hanleyidae > Hanleya > Hanleya hanleyi. The sequence goes on from JAVTVY010024491.1 coordinate 61,863, forward strand.
GTCAAGCATAGCTTGAAGATCATGTTCATTTTCGGCTAGCAAGATCAGATCGTCAGCATACAGTAGAAGGCTAAGTGTCTCGTTACTATCAATATCAATACCAAGATTCTGTGATTTGACTTCTTCGGCGAGATCGTTGATAAACAGATTGAAAAGTAAAGGTGAAAGTACACAGCCTTGCTTGACACCTCAGTCTACATTAAACCAATCAGTATAGTTGCCATTAATACGCACGCAACTTTTAACATCTTTGTACATAGATTGCACACATGTCATGAAACGACCGGAAACACCAAAATTCTGCAGTTTTGCAAATAGCAATTCTCTATCAATTCTATCGTATGCTTTGCTGAAGTCGACAAAGGCAGCGAATGTAGATTTCTTTAGCCTATTTCTGGTCTCTATTAAATTGACGGCCGATGACAAGTGGTCCACAGTAGACCTATTCTTTCTAAACCCATTTTGTTCATGAGCAAGCAAACCTTCTGATTCGACCCAACAAGACACACGATCATTAAGAACACTGCAAAACAGTTTATCTGAGACTGGTGATAGAGTAATACCTCGGTAGCTTAGGGGATTCTTAGGATTCGTAGAACTTTTCAAAATAGGGTGAATTATCCCTCTTGACCACATGCTTGGTAAAATACCAGTTACAAATCAGATGTTAAAAATGCGATGAAGAATCCATACTGCAGTATCACTTTGCAATGCTTCCATAGAAATATTATCGATACCTGGGGATTTTCCTCTTTTACACCTTGAAATTGCCTTCAACACTTCATCTATCGATATGTCCTGATTACAGTTTTCTGAAAATGACTCGCCAGTACGGCCCACATCATTGACAGCATTGTCATGTGAAGAACAATGATTACCTTGTTGAAACAAACTACGAAAATCATCTTCCCATTTATTCAACACCACGTCTCTATCCTTATAAATCACACCGTCAATAACTACTTCCATGGGGATTTGCTTAACCCTTTCATTACCAACTCCTACCGTGCCAATTTCTTTTGCCAACAAGGTGATCCATCCATTGTAACGGTCCAAAGTTGTGAAGACAGCCCAAACCATTAATTGATAATTAACGATAAATATGTGGAAGGAAGTTTACAAAATGTATTACATTTGTATACTACTAAAATACGTATACTCTGAAGTAGTCCATTCTGACCAGTGAAACCAACTATTGATCGTGTATATTGTGAAATATTCCAGCTTGACCAGGGGCACGGCTTTATCAAATATACTCTGAAATAGTCCAGATTATACAGTTTAACTAGTTATGTTTTGACCGAGGCAGTATGGGCCAAAGACATTTTTGTCAAAATCATCTCCGTGAAACATTTCCAATATGAACAGTGACATACTTTAAGCTGTAACACTATTGCATATATACAATGTAAGGAAATTATTATTATTATTATTGTAGAATTCCTTTTTACTTGATTATTATCGTGTTAGTGAGGTGACTCTTGTTTGTTGTTCTGATTACAGAGTATTTTGAAAAATGCTGAAAAGCATATGCCTGAGGATGATGACAATGCGTATGCAGTACAATCAGTTTCAAGATTTTAAGAAATAGTGTGTTCATATGCGTGCTAAATCATTTTTTTTTTTACGCACGGTTAGTGTGGGAAAGTTTGTATTTTAGGGCAAGGACAAAGCCCGAGCCGTAAAATTTATAAACTTTCCCACACTAACCGTGCGTAAAATAACGATTTAGCACGCCTATGAAAACATTATTTCTATTCTATTGCACTACTCAAATCTATTATCAACAAAGATTGTAATGAAAGGCTGAAAACACATTTTTAACTTTGACAACCTTTTTCTTCCTTTTTGGAAAAAACTCGTCCACTGATGTTGTGACGATGCTTCCGTCTCGGTTGGCTTCGTGCCAATGTCAATAGAAGAGATTATTTAGTCTCTCAAATGGGGAGTGATTTTGGCAGCTGAGTCGGCTGATGGGACATTACGTGGATATATGCCTATTTGTGTCGCTTTGTTGATCAATTTCCCGATGAAAACAACAGTTAAACTTGAGAAGAAAATTTCATCTTGTAATTTATTTGTTTGTTTTATTCGATTGTTACTTGTATGAAAACAGGCGTCCCTTTCCTCATCCGACTTGTGAAATGGAATCTCCTAATGAACATTTGACACATGTACATTTCACACAAACGTGGTAAATCTTGTAATTATTGCCCTGGTTAGCTCGATGTTATTGACACAAGTGTACATATGTCGAATGTATGCAAGTATATACATGTATATGTCGAAATATTGATCTACAAAATGTTTTCCGCTAATATTTTCGTAGTCACCCTTCTCCTGTATGGTGGGTATACCAGAATGTCCATTGCCTGGGAGAATGTTCATCAGCAGACTCATTACAGAAAAAATGTTCATCTGATGTCAGAGTCATTCTAAACTTTAGTTAGCTGCTGCCTTACAATATATCGATGATAGAGAATTATGAAAGACAACAATTTCTCTCAAGTTGCATCCAGAAACAATCACGACGAATGCATCTTCAAAGTAAAACTAAGACAGGCCCACCGGTACTTTTATTTCTTTCTGAGACAGAGATATCTCATGACATCATGGCGGAGTAGCATAGGAGCTAGGTATCGTGGTCAACATCCCTTTCCATGTATATGATTGGTTGGATACGATACAGAGTGCTAACGCTTCCCGCTTGCTAAAACTGTACTTTCAGTGACCAACTGTGGCGCGCTTTAGCGATTATTTGGCCCCGACGACGCGCAATTTCACTGCCAAAATTAAATATTACGTAAGAGAGAAGTTATTCGAATAACATAAAGAAAACGTTTTGATGTATGCTCCGAATAATTGCAAGGCATTGAATTTCATGAACAGATCCATAAACCAAGTTATAAAAAGATCTGTTCTAACCAATTACTATTACAATACAAAATCGAAAAAATCAGCAGGTTAATCGGCGATCAGCGGGGGAAGCCAGAATCCGTTTAACTTTCAAACCTCTGTAAGCGATCGAGACAGGGCCCTCAGAAAATATATTCAAACCTACAATTACACTATTTAGAACTGGAATTTCATTTTTTTTTTCCAGCAGAAAAATTGTCTAATGTTGGATATTGAGACTGGGTAATAAAAGAAAAATTACCGTTTTCTTCAGTCAGGAGGGTTCCGTTTCCTCAAAGGACGACGAATGAGGCTATACGCTTGTATGTATGGAAACGTGATAAGAATAATACCGCATATCACATTGTGATTGTAGTTTTGTGACTTATAAACATGGTGGAGAATGAACCGCTTGGTCAGCGTCGGAGCTCACAGTTATTCGTTCAGAATAGAACAATAAATAAAAACTGAATAAAAAATAAAAATCGTTTGGACAGTTTTTATTACTATCTGGCGGTCACATAGTTCATCATTATGCAACAGATGACTTGATAGGGCTATTACATCATGGCTTTAAAATATTTGTATCTAATACCGCTCAAGCCGGTGCTAGGGGCCGTATGGTCATGTCACTCAATAAGTCCACATGAACATCCACAATCAAAGCGTGGCTGGGATACAAATCATCACAGGGATCACTTTTGGTTCTTGTGATGTTTCAGAAATATGCAGTCAGTTATTTGTCTGTGGGGTCATGTGACTTGTCAGTACTCCGGCATCTTTTTTCACCACTCTTTTAATGTTGCGTATAATTAATTTAATACCCTCATCATCAGGTGGGTATTCTACAGATGTCTTGTATATTCAACCTGAGAGCAGCGTTTATTCAAGAATTGAATGACGTTGGCCAGGCTATGATTTTCCACCTCGTTTCTCCTTTCAAATTCTTTCGCTTTTCGCAATTCATGTGGGTCACCTTATAAACAACTGGATGTCCAGGTAACCGATGACTATTCTTAAAATATCTCTTGTCCAGTTCGGTAAATTTTGAAAATCCTTTTCGCTTTGTTGATTCGCACTTGATCACCGACTTTGGTGTTTTTGTTGTGGTGACAGATCCATAGATATTCCATCGAACTTGATCTTCATTGTCTTCATTAAATTTAGCGGGATTCATTTTAATACTTCGGTTGTAGGAAACATTATACCCTTTCACTAATTGCGGTAGAATGCTCAATTAATGCGAAAACAATTTAAATCGTCGTATCTTCAGCGTACGGTTCCACCTTTCTTCAATGGATGCCTTTGTCTGGTTGAAAGTGTGTTATGGAGAAAATCAGTACCTCCGTTTTGTAAGGAGAGCGGTTTGCCTCTTTCTTTGAAAATAGTGTCGAATGCTATGATGATATTGTCGTCAAGTTTAGTTTTGACGGATACTGCTCAAGCGTATTTGAAGGATGCATCAATACACGTTAAAATGTATATGTTTCTATTTTTGTTAGCCAATGTAATGACGCTAAGTCTACTAAATCAGCTTGCCAAACATAGTCCATTCCTCTTGATAGTACTCTGTTGCTGGGGAATTTTCTTCTAGCGCTTTTATGAAGAGCGATTTGTAGCCATTCACATATTTGCATGTGGGTATAATCCTCCATCTACTCGGTTCTTGCGATAGAGGGGTTTAAATCTGGTATACGCTACGTCAATAGTAGGATTGTTATATAATTTCTGCAAATATTCATATACGACAGGCATGTCTTAACGCTTGGATCGTTGATGCACAAATAATGAATAACATTTATTACGTTAATAATGTTATCATTAATGTAATATAACGGAATGCATGTACAGTATGAAATCATACTGAAATCTTTATTAGATGTCGTTGCGTGGATATCATCTTTCATTATAATACGCTGCTGAAAGTTTGTTGATTCTAATTCACAAACCAGGTACATCATTTTCTCACCTGACTGCAAGTTTATGTACTCATAACACCTCATATTTTCTCATATAAGAGAAATCTGATATAAACCATGTGCAGTCTGTCCAATTTTTCTTTTTCCAGTTTGTCTGTCGAATCAAAGTACAAAGCCAATGTCAGTCACTAAAGGCATAGTATTACCTCTGCCATCCTTCTGTCCTATACATAGTCTCCTCTGCATTGAAACATCAGAGATGAACAATTCAGCCACTGATATATCTCCGTGATTCCAGGTCTTCTGACGTTCATTTGGAGTGCACATTTCGAGTCGAGAATTTAACGATTTTTAAAATGGACCACTGACAGAGAGGGATTGTAAGTTCAACTTGGCTGATGTTTTGAAACGAAGTCTTGCCACTGACAATTATAGAATGGCATAGGATGGTGAGATATATCGGAAATTGATCAGTATTTTGAGAATTTCGAAAACATTCGTATTTCCCTTTCGTCCCTTCTCTCAAATTGTATATCATTGTATGGAAGCAAATACATAGATATAATATAAGCATTCCGCCCAAGTTTTCTCTCAATCTCCGAGTATCGTGTCCAGGTGTGAATGGAAAGAATGTCCCAGGAAGGAATGTCCCAGGTAAGAATGTCCCATGAAAGAGTGTCCCAGGAAAGAATGTCCCAGGAAAGAATGTCACAGGTAAGAATGTCCCAGGAAAGAATGTCACAGGTAAGAATGTCCCAGGAAAGAATGTCACAGGTAAGAATGTCCCAGGAAAGAATGTCACAGGTAAGAATGTCACAGGTAAGAATGTCCCAGGAAAGAATGTCACAGGTAAGAATGTCCCAGGTAAGAATGTCACAGGTAAGAATGTCCCAGGAAAGAATGTCACAGGTAACAAAGTCACAGGAAAGAATGTCCCAGGAAAGAATGTCACAGGTAAGAATGTCCCAGGAAACAATATTCCTTTTCATATGATTCTCTGTAAAAATTATCGTAATTGGCTGATTAGATAGGAGACGGACATTTTGTCCTGCCAGACATTCTGTCCTTTTACACTGGGATCAGGGTTGTTGTCGGACTCAATTCCGTAGCTATTCTACTCGGACCCTGTTTGTACTGGCAGAGAGGCTACACGGACATGGTGGCTTTACGCGTTGGGATGCACTAATTAACTTGGCATAATACGAGAAGAGATTGATTCCGAAAATATAAGCGAAAAGCATTTTGTATCTCAATATTTCGACAAATATTTTATCATGTCATCGCCAGGAATGGTTTATTTGCCCTGGTTGTAAAGACACTTACATAGGCGAAACCGAGAGGTGCTTACTCATTCGCCTTAAACGACATGTTAATGGAAATTTCAATCGTGCAGTTTTAACCCGCATACATAAATGTGAGCTATTTCAACAGCAATGGGAAGATATGTTTGATCTAGAAAGCAGCAGAGCCATTGAGCCAGCTAAACAATTAGCAGAATTTGTATTGTTAAACTTTAGTATTATTGGCAAATCCAACGACTGTAATACCGTTCTTTTCAAAGAAGCCCTTGCTATCAGGGGAGAATATCCACAATTGAGCTATGATCTCAAAACATCTAAAGAACTCGTGCTTTTCCGGTGAACATCCTCCCAATTCCTTTTTCTGGCTAGTTCATGTGAGCACCCTTCTGGTTATGGATGATTTCGTCGGTTAAAACATTACTCACTGTTTAGTATGTCTGACTGGTTGATTATCTTGGAATTGATCCGTAAACCTATATATACACATGGAACCTGTTGTAAACTACCATTCCTGACGATGACATGAATATATATTTGTCGAAATATTGATCTACAAAATGTTTTTCGCTAATATCTTCGTAGTCACCCTTCTCCTCAATCTAGGTTAACCAAGATGGTAAATCAGGGAAATACCATCTGGACGTAACGCTATGAAAACTTCGTGCGACATGTTCGCCGATATTCTACGAGATCCCATAATAAGCCAATCACGACAATTTCTACCTTTTCACTCTGATGACACAATGATTGCCGTTTACTTCACGGAGATCAACATCTTCGCACGGCACAATCTTTTGATATTTTCTCCCCCTAACAAAGCCAGACTTTTCGGCGGGAGTAAACTCTTTGATCTATACGAACCCTGTCTGGAAATGATGCCATATTTGGAAACTGTTTCAGGATAATGTTTATATATTGGACCACGAGCTATCGTGTGTAATTACTGTGGGGGTGATTTTGAAACAATTTCAACAAGCTATCATCTGATTGGCTAACAATAGTACTTTCAAACTCGCACGGGATTTATATAGGGCGAGTTTACTGAGATTGACTTCTCCTGTATGGTGGGTATACCAGAATGTCCATTGCCTGGGAGAATGTTCATCAGCAGACACATTACAGGAAAAATATTCATCTGATGTCCGACTCACTCCAAACTTCAGTTAGCTGTGCTCTTACAATATATCGATGATAGAGAATTATGAAAGACAACAATTTCTCTCAAGTTGCATCCAGAAACAATCAGGACGAATGCATCTTCAATGCAAAACTGAGATACGCCTACCGGTACTTTTATTTCTCTCTGAGACAGAGAGATCTCATGACATCATGGCGAAATAGCATGGGAGGTATCGTGATCAACAGCCATTACCAGGCATATGATTGGTTGGATACGACAGAAAGAGCTAGCCTTCGCGCTTGCTAAAACTGTACTTTCAGGGGCCAAATGTGACGCGCTTTAGCGATCATTTGGCCCTGATGACGAGCCATTTCACTGCCAAAATGAAATATTACGTATGAGAGAAATTATTTGAATAACATAAAGAACAAAATTTTGGTGTATGTTCCGAATAATTACAAGGCACTGAATCTTATAATTCTTGAATAACAGGACCACTTACTGCATTTTTAAAATATTAGAGTAATACATCTTATAGTTCCCGCTGTAAACATATGAAGCTCGACGAGAACCAAATCAAGTTTTATATGTAATGTTCGTTGGTTCAATAGGTAGATTTAGACCTGAGATTTCTTCATATGTTTACAGAGACAAATTGAAGGTATTTCCACCGTGTACACTACTTCACGACCCTATCATTCGAGAAACATATGACTCCATGACTTATTATTCTGAGTATACAAATTAATGTTTTTCTATATGATTTAAGATTTAATTCTTTGGCAGTTCAACCACACCTCTATGGGACTATTTCTGGCAGAAACGCGCCACGTCCTTATGCATTATAACTCATTAATTATGCTTATAAATGATCAATATCTTAACTTCACTTTATTCTCTCATAAACCCACCTGGGCAAGGCATTGCTTTTTTACACGCAAATATATATATACATACACATATATTTAATATATCATATATACATAAATCTCATATAATACAATTACATAACAATGATAGTTTTGGTAGTTGTGCTGTAATGACCTTTATATTACGTACATATCTGGAGTGATTTTCTCGAAGTCGACATGCCAAATAAGTGACTTTAAATACAAATTTCTCAACAATTATCGCACATCATATCTATACGTATCGGTACTTAATATCGCACAGTCATTCATTATTCTCTTTAAGGAATAAGGTTACCACAGAATATGACTAAACACATTTCCTCATCCCTTGTCAACCTGTGTTTGAGGTTCTTATATTTAACTGGGTTAAGATCAATGACAGTTCTGTTGACTTAAGTAACGTTTTTAATCTCTTTTTCGAGTCTAGATTGACAAGTGGCTAAATTGTCACGACCACACTTCACGCCAATGGAAAGAAATCGCTAACAGACTTAGATTGACATGTACTGGAACATTTTGATTAGTCAGATGTTCTGCTAACCTACTTCCTCAAGGACTTACATAACAGTTTTCTAATATTTACATAGTTTCAGTTTACTTTTATCATTCGTTTGTTATAGCTATGCTTTTAGCTCTCATTTCTCGGTAAGCATTTGTGATTGCTGAAACGAATACTTGTCTTTGCCTCTTTCGACCGAAAAAACTTCTCCTTGGCTGAAAGAGAATTTTTAGAAAAGTTTGTGTAAGGACCAAACCCCCTATAATTTAGAATATATTTGTCCTTTGTACACGACTTTTAAGTTTTTGCTACGAGTAATTAGTCACAAATGTTCACACACGTTACATTAACACGTATTTACTGTATTCGTACAAGTCACTTTATTTATTCGAACGTTCACTCTGGAATGATGCAAAACAGGTAATTGGTAGTGAACCACCGTCAAATAGCACGGTCTTGGCTATGTAACAGTAACAACGTTGCTAATTATAGAAGAACTGAGTGGCAATAACGTATATAACATACATATTGTAGTATAATACCAAAAGCGGCTTGGATGTGAGCCCACGAACAACGGACCATGGAACGTTTGAAACTGTCATTGTGTTACTAGAGAGACGTACCATTCACTAATCATGAAAAAGAAACATTATATTTTGCAGGTATGGCGTTTAACCGATCTGACCAAACACTGGATCCAATTTGGCCAGACACCACGGGACGGCACATCGTACTGTGGGAATAATTAGTCCTTGAACTGTCAGACACTGGAGATTGTCATTTGCATACAATAAACCATAGCCATGACCCCTTGGGAAACCACTTTCGTACGAGTTTCCACAATCCTAGAAACGAATAAAAAAATATATATATAATTAAAACGATGTTGTTGCTTCTTGTTTCTTTTGTATATATCGAGTTAGAATTCTACCACACGCTCGTGTTTTATTCAATTAAATTAATATATGTAAAGAACAAAGCTTACATGTCAGCTAATTCCAAAAGACGACACCTGATGCGCCTATTTTCAATTATCCAATAGGAGGCGCATCATCTTATGTATCGACTATAAAATATTACTTTGGAAAGGAATACAATAAGCGTGATGGAGTTTATTTCACGGCATGCTCACAAGTGTTAAGCAATTGTATGCGTTTCAAGAACATCTGACTATTCGTCGACTGGATTTTCAGTGCTGGATGGACGTTAGCCAAATTTTATACTTAGATAAAATCCCTTATCCTTACACTATTCCTTGTAGTATTTCGTCTAGAACATAGTGGAATAGATAATTGTTTACTGCAGATAAAACAGATGAGGTCTACAAGGATGGAATAGCCAAGAGTAGTCTACACGTTTGACCCCAGACCATTAGGCAATCGAGGTCGAATTTAGGCTAGAATTATTCAATCATGGAATATCTAAGTTGTTTCATCAGGACTACGAGAGTAAACAATTATCTATTTAAATATACCAGAAAATGATTATATCCATTCCTCGGGTACGATATCCCTCATAAATGTTAATCTAATGTGCATGTACAACATCACAATTTCTACTGAGCTAATATTGGGAAAAATCTGCAATGAAGACCAGTTGATATCTGCAAAACACTCCCTCTCTACCTTGTCCCTAAAATCATCTGAAAACATCGCTCTCTCCTCTGTGTAGACAATAAAAACAATGGGCTTCTACCTGAGTCTGCAAGCTACCGTCAAATTTAATTCTTACCTGGATTCCGACATTTTGAAGGTGGATATGGTGTTATAATATTAGGCAACATCGTTGTGGTGGTGCTTGGTGGTTCACCTATGGTAAACAGTGTTTCCATTCCCGCCACGAGATGGTCGATGACGTGACAATGTAGAAGCCAAGTGCCCGGATTGTCGGCTCTCATTTCTAAAGTTTCCGTTACTCCTGGGAAAACTTCAATAACATCGACTCGGTTCGCCGTCTCCTGTTTGTGAATAAGTGTTTGCCCGTGGAAGTGGATGGTGTGGATATCTATGTCCGTGCCCATACCAATAACATACCAGGCCACGGTCTCGCAAAAATTTAAATTAATTGAGTTGTTGCTGCCGTAAATTCGTCCATTGATGCCATGCATGAGATTACTTTCTTCAAAGTCAGGGTCGCTTGTGTCGGTTCTCGCTGGCGCATATTTCTGTATGTTCTGATCTATATACCAGCTCTTGTTTTCATCAGTGACGGTGAACAGTAGAACGAGTTCTCTGTCGATCGAATCAGCTCGATGACCCAGTGAATCTAGAGTTCCCGCACGACATATCACCAATGGGCCTATCAAGCCAGAGTTAGAATCTCTAACCGGGTCGACGCTGGAGTAATACGGCCAAGCGATACAATTGGGGTCACCTTTAGCTGGACCCGCCTTTTCGGTGACATGCCAAACATAGGTGAAACTTTGACCGCCGGCCACGGCATCGTCATCATTTTGTGAGTTCATATCCAAGTATTGAGCCCCTTCATTGCCCTTACTTTTAATCAAACCATGGGGGTGTAGAGAGAAAGGGCGACTCGCCATGTTCTTGAAATATACTTTGATGATGTCACCAACTTCCGCTCGTATCAATGGTCCCATGATTCCCAAGTGTTGGTCGGTCGCGTCTCGCGTGACTTCATTGGCAAACGTGGCGTCAGTGAATTCTCTGAATAAGGCCTTGGTATACGTGGTTCCAATAAATCCCTTGTCGTTCCGTACAAATATATAACTATCCCTGTGGAATAAAACAAATTGTATTCATGAAGGGAAGTGGATGTGTAACTAATTAATATTTGGCATACAATTCTTTATGTCAGTCAGTCATTTTCCCTTCGATTATCTCCACTTTTGGGGGAATGCTACATCCTATTCGTTGCTATGTAACAGTTGTGGTTCTCCGGACAGTCGCCTTGCAAAAGTCAAAGAAAACTTCAGTTACGTCATGTTTACTATACACCACAACAGCTAATCATGTAGATGATCATCAGAATTTTGTGTGTATCGACTGAAACAAACTTTATTATTTGCGTGAGGAGAACAGTGACATCGCCTATTTCCTTAGATATGGCAGATCTGATACGGGTCAGTCATAAGGATGGAACGAAAACACCAAGTTGTCTTTTCAGCCACATTACAAACTGCTTACAAGTTCTTTCTTTCAAGTAAGTGGCTTTTATTTGCACGTACCCCCGGTATATATAATCTTTACATTGAGATTACATACGATGGAACGTAGAACAATTACAAGCGAATAAAGCCACTCAAGCATAGATAGTCGACCAGGCACATGCTAATAAGCTGCGCAATAGCAGTCAAATAGAGTCGGATACGACATTCAATATTCAATCGTTGTCCATAAAAGAATGTTCGCGTCAATAATGAAAAACTTGTTTCGTATGACAATTAGCTTAAATTCCGAATGTATATACAAGGCCGAAGGTAACCTAAGCTAACCTGCGTGTTAGCTAAGCTAGCTTCCTTTAATATATATAATTTGGTTTATACTGTGTGAAGTTTGGTGCCAACATGGTTTTATGAATTAGGTTTTATATTATGTACTCAAAAATTCTTCATGGGCGACGGCTGGCTTAAGAATAACGGACTTAAAAGGTTTTTGCCATAATTTACTCAATTTTAAAATAGTTGGAAGACATCGTTCTTTGGGAAATATAAACTTCACTTGTATTTTAAGTATATTTCCCTACTGGCGTTAGATAAATTTTATATTAGTTAACTATTAGTGGTAAAATGATGTTAGCCGACAAATGGCAAAATGATGTTTCTAAACAAATTCACAGTATTGAAGGCAACATAACACGGGTGATGGAAAAAGATACCGACCTAGTGAAAGGAAGTCATATGACCCAACAGGTAAATGTACTGATTGCATATTTCTAAACACATCACAATAAAAAAAATGATCCCTGTGATGATGTGTATCCCAGCCACGCTATTATTGTAGCTGTTCATGTGGACATCCTGAATGACATGCCCACACGGCCCCTAGCGTCGGCTTGAGCGGTATTATATACACATATTTAAGAGCGATGATGTAATATCCCTATCGAGTCAACTGATAAACTATGTGACCGTTAGATAGAAGAACCGGTTCAAACGAAGAAGCAATAATAGAATGCAAGTTCTTATTTAGAACACATCTCCGGGACCCGACGCCGACCAAGCTTCATTCTCCGTGATTGTCACAAATCTACAATCACAATGATTTGTACATAGGGCATATGCATGAGCATTCGACCGTCTATCCACGACTTTCATAACCCCTGCTGAACTGGCTAGTAACATGAAGTGGGTTCGGCTCCAGCTCAATATAAACTGCACACATATCAGAAATAATCCAGCAAAACTCTGCCAATATCTATCCGGTTTTCTTTCTGTTTAGTGATTATTAAATCTGAAGAGATGCCCGTTTTAGAGATGTAAAATTGGAAAAACAGTCCGTTTTAAATCATGGAGAAATATTTACCCAAAAAGATGGTGTCAATTCGATGGGAATTATTGCCATATACCAACGTTCATTTTCCTTAAAAGAGCCTCCATAAAATAAAAATCCATGTATATATTTCTCATATAGTATATTTCAGGACTATGAAAACATAAATCTCATGACTGTATCTTCAGCCGTTTCTTCTAATGATTAAAAAATGTGTAAACGCTCTTCGGGGAAAAAGTTCCGGGTGCCGAGCGGAACATTCTGCGATAGCCCGACAAATACCGACACGTTAAAAGCTGCTGACACACGGCGCACATGTGAATCAGAATATAATTGAGCGAAACACCAGCAAATATGGTGAGTATTCATGTTTTTTCTAATGTAGATCATCAATAAAATTTAAAGATGTTATGGTAGGACTAGGGAAAATTAATGGATATTTTAGAAAATATACAGTAGGGAAATATAGGCTGCCGACAATTGTTGAAAAATGCATTAATTTTCTCTAGTCTTGCCATAGCATATTTAAATTTTATTAATGCTCCTTATTAGAAAAAATATGTATACTCACCATAGTTGCTGGTGTTCTGATTTTGATTTACATGTGCGCCGTGCGCCAGCAGCTAACGTGGCGGTATCTGTCGTTCTATCGCAGAATGTTCCGCTCGGCTTCCGGAACTTTATCGCCTAAGTTCATTTACGCGTTTTCTTGAAACATTACAAGAAAACAGCGGAAGATACAGGAATGAGCTTTATATTTTCATGATCATATAATACTCTAGATGAGAAATATATAATTTTTATTTTGTGGAAATGATAAAAACAAACGAGCGTAGGTATATCGCAAAAATTTCCGGCGAATTGATACCATCTATTTAGGTAAATATTTTCCATACAATCGTAGTCTACATAAACATAGGCTTGTTTCCTGCAAGAGAGAAGCGGTCGACAGTTTTCAATGATGCCGGCAAGACATCATGATGTTCCAAAAATATCAAATCCGTATCGCTGATCAGTATTCTTAATCCATAATATTCATTGTAAAGTCGTCATCTAAAGAATGATGTATCTCAGTCACGCTTTGATTGTGGCTGTTCATATAAGTACCATGAGGATCTTGAAGTACATGGGTTCATACGGCCCCTAGCCCCGGGTTAAGCGTCAGTTACCGAGGAAAGTGTTAAGTAAGGAGCATCATGATGTCTTGCCAGCATCATTGAAAACTGTTGACCGCTTCTCTCTTGCAGGAAACAAGCCTATGTTTATGTATGCTATGATTGTCTTTTTGAATTTGATGCTAATACTGTTATATGGAATATGGAATAGGTCTTTGGATTATGGACGCGGATATTCTCTAATGTACGACGGCTGAATTATGAATGACGGACCAGGCGCTTGTAAGTGGATTGCATATGCCAAATTACAACATTAGTTTTAGAAACGCTAATACTGATTACATCAACCAAACTCTTTGAGCATGCCGAATCAGTATTTGTCCCTGAGTTGTGTGTTTTTTTCCAGCAACCAAATCGGTGCAACTAGGCCCGTTGTGTTAATTATGTCAAATAAAACCTGGATTTTCAAGTTTTCGTGTATGGAAATTCTCATATTCGTAATTTTGAGATATGTTCGTGATATGAAACCCGATGTAGCTATTCGTACCTATTCGAGACCAGAATGACTCACCGCCTATTGTTTTGCTCAGATTATTCTTATTCTTTCTTCTGACATATTCCGCGCGCGTGATCGGCTGCTAAACTGATAGAATCAAAACTTTAACTGATGACTACGGGTCTACAGATCTTGTGCGCCTGCGATGAAACTTTTGATTGGTCAATCAGTATGACAATCAAGTCGGATTTACGTTTTTTTCTAAATTGAGAAACCATTTCCGATTTGATCGATGTGAAACTTAACACACATGATCGATGGATTTTAGCCATTCACCAAGATACACGTGAGAACTTACAAAAAAGTATCACTAACTCACACTCACCCATTCATCACCTTTATGTCTGAAAGGTAGCCGGTGCATTGCAAATGCTGTCCTTATCTTGATGAACACTTTATAGGAGTACCGGTACCTCAACCAAGACATCTTTAATTTAACAAATAGTATTTTCATATGAGTGCTCTATGGTTTTCTCAAGCGCGGTTTGTGTGGGAAAGTTTATATTTTAGGGCAAGGGCGAAGCCCACCCCTAAAATTTATAAATTTTCTTACACTAACCGTGCGACAAATAACCAATGACCACGTCTATGAATACATTATTTCTATTCTATAGCACTACTTAAATTGATTATCAACAAAGATTAGAACGAAAGATTTGGTACTTTGCTCTCGAAAAAGAATTGTCTGCTTTCCCAGCAACGAAATGCGATCAGGCCGGTATTTTAAATTGTGTCAGGTTACGGGAAAAGAGATTTTCGCACTATTGAAGCTTGTTCAAACTTTGATTCCATTATAGCTATTCTTAGCTTTTTATTATCATCGTCCTTCCATATACTTCGCCAGTGGTATTTCCAGAACGCTTATACCGGTTGAATCGAACCTCGAGCTGGTGATTACAAGTGCAGAGATCTGGTGCATATGATGAAATGATACTGATTGGTTGAACGGTTTTACTCTCTTCGAATTACTATTTTAAATCCAAAAATCTTAAAATCGCCGAAATAATTAGGGTACATAATTAATTAATTAATCACGTACACTCATGGAAGTTTGCACCGAATAATAAATTGGTCTAACTGACCTATCTGAATGTAAGTAATTGTGGGTTATCAGTACTGAAACAGGAGAGTCATCGGATATATGAATTACGATACCGCAATTAATATGCCCTTACACAATAAATCGATTAAAAGAATCTTCAATGCCACTATACACTAGTTTAAAAGGTGGCACATGCATTATGTATGCCAAATGGCATCCTTAACCCAGAAAACCTATTACTTGCTACCGGTACATCAACCCAACGAGCTTTTACTCTCTACCGTTTGCTCAAACCAAAGAGCATTAATTAGATAGTCGAGTATGTAGATTCCGGATGTTGCATTCATTAGCAACCAGGATACCAACCAGACTAGTATTGCTAATTCTGGAAATAATAATCTGTGTCTATATGTTTACGGGAATTTCGCACTTTTTTTCTTTTTGAGAATTAAATCCGTCATACATATCTGTAGATGTAGGGTTTTTATCCTTAAACCCGTTATAGCTATCCCTAGAATTCTTCTTTTTTTTATTGCGAGTTTGAAACAAATGAAGTATATATTGGGAAACAAGTTCGACGTAATTTTCAACTTACGAATCCTCTTTCAGAAGACTTTCTCCTTCAATGATTCCTGTTTTCTGTGGAGCAAAATCCCACTCTGTCTCCACCACTCCAATATAGAATATCCTTGTCTTCCCAGAGAAGGTGCGACTCGTTGAGGGGTTGTTTTGGATATTATTTCCAAGTGAATAAACTGAATAGAGAGCTGACATTCCACCCACAAAGTTTACATTTGTTCTTGAAACGATTCCCCAAATTCCTGGAAATAGAACGCTACTGATTAACATCAAGAGAATTCGATCGATAGTATGTTTATGGGTTTATTTTTTAATTTCCTGTCATCTATCAGACAGGTGACTTGTGTTCAGCAATATGTGTAACAGTATCCATGGAGGTATAATTTGATGGCAAGCGAACTGCAACACAGATTTTATGAATTAAATTTACCATTGGCTTGTATGGAACATATAAATAAGGGATGAAGTTTATTGTGACTGGTTACAATCAGAATAACATATTGGCTTCAGTAAGTTTAAGCTAATCAATTTGATCCGCTTACCAGAATTCACGGTTTCCATTAGTACGGTTGACGTGGTGCCCGGAAACACGGCCACTGTATCCACGCGACTATTGTCACGTGTCAGTGTGTTGCCATGGAAATACACTGCATGTGTATCTGACTCGGAACCTAGGCCAATCAGATGCCAAGATACCCGGTTGTTCACCTTCATCGCTAAACCTTTTAAATTACCATATGCTCTACCATTAATATCTGAATATGAAAGAAATATTAAATGAGCTAAAAGATGTTGCAGTGAAAGAAATAATAAAGAATCAGCATTTAAAATTACCTAGTAGATATCTTCTAACAGTCATAACGGTAAGGCTGCTTGCTTTCAAATACTACTCAATTACCACATGAAAAAATTTCAAAGTTCAACCTTCCAATCTTTCATTATTATCTATATTTTTTTTTTAAAAACCCAGATCATTGTGTAGCCTTAGGGTGAGATCAAGCCGACATGGATGGCAATTCGTATCACCAATGAAATACTTACTTCTCATTTTATTGGATTCTTCGAATTCTTCGTCTCTGTCTAATGTGGTGGGACTTCCTGTTTGTCTATTTATATTTTCCTCGATATACCATGAGAGGTTTTCGTCCGTAATTGTGAAAAGCAGAGTAAATTCTTCGTCCACCGATTTCTGTAAACGAAAAACAAGAAATGTACCTTCTTCCTTTTTCCGTCGTAAAATTCGATTTGAAAAATAACGTGGTTGTGTTGCTCACGTTGATCATCAGGAATATTGCGCTTCTTGGCAGGAATCTCCTGCGTTTTTACATCTGTGACTGTCCTAATGCTTTACGGAGGAATTCACATCGAATTATTCACTTATTATAAAACTCATTTTCTCTGTCTGTTTAAAATCAACAATCCCCGATTTGATATATCAATATGTGCTCGTGATAGCGAGGACTTCTATGTACACCTCATCGACCGTTGACAAAACTGGGGAGGTTTAATGATGATTGTGACATCCCCATCTCCTTTGCCTTTCTCACTCAACCTCTCCTCTCCTGTCGCCCCAACAACTTTCTCATCCCCTACAGTTACAGGACACCATCATATCATAGATCATTTAACCACCCAGTGTTACGGATGCACTCATGCACGGGGGTCAACCATTGACGCAAGGCTCCTCTAATCGTATAGATTGTGACCAATGTTGAAAGTCACTGATTATTGACTGTATCGTACAGATAGTAGACCACCCCAAAGAAACAAAGAACTTCGCGCTATAAATCTATGAAGGCATCTTCAAAATACCTGTTTCCCATTCGGCGATAATTCCCCTGATTTGCACACCAGTAACGGACCAACTAGTCCGGAGTTTGTGTCTCTCACAGGGTTAACACTCGATTGGTAGAAATAAGTTATACAATCTGGATCTAAAGCAGAGGGGGCCACTTCATTCGGGACGAACCAGCTGTAGACGAAAACGTCACCTGGTGCTACGGCGTTGTCACGGGTTGAAGACGCTGAAATTATAGTGAGAAATTGTTTTATATTCTGAAGTTAATAAGATGTCTAATTAAGCAATAATTCCTTGTTTACTGCGGTAAAACAGGTAGAATAGATCCCGATGCAATAGGATGAGTTTAAGTTTGATCACGAATGTCGCAGGCCTGAGTGGTCAAACGTGAAGACTCATCTTAATGCATCTTAGAAACTTGTAACACCCAGCGATACCACCAAGCCCCTCCACTCAAAGTTTCTCAATTTTGGCGATAAATATCGCATGCTCATAGCAAACTACGAGCGTAGCGTGCAAGATCTATGGCGTTACGTTTCGTAAAGTGTGTCTAATTCCGCTTAACCCGAGGCCAGGTGTCGTATGAACCAATGTACTCCAAGATCATCAAGGTGTTCATATGAATAGGTACAATCAAAGCGTAGCTGAGACACGTCATTCTCAAGATAATGAGTGTGCAACAAAGCTCACATGGATTAAGAATACTGATCAGCGATACGGATTTGTTATTTTTGGAACATCATGATGCTTTGCCAGCATGGATGTTTTCATGAATTTGGTGCTAATTCTATTAGCTAGGGGCCGTATGAACCCATGTACTTGAATATCCTCATGGTGCTCATATGAACAGTCACAATCAAAGCGTGACTGAGATACACCATTCTCTAGATAACGACTTTACAACGATTATTATGAATTTAGAATACTGATCAGTGATACGGTTTTTATATTTTTGGAACATCATGATGTCTTGTCGGCATCATTGAAAACTGTTGACCGCTTCTCTCTTGCAGGAAACTAGCCTATGTTTATATATACTATGATTGTCTTTTTGAATTTGGTGCTAATACTGTTATGTGGATATGGAATAGGTCTTTGGATTATGGACGCGGATATTCTTTAATGGACGACGGCTGAATTATAAATGACGGACTAGACGCTTGTATTATATAAATTAGGTCTTAATGATAATGTATGGACGCTGAAGTTCTTTAATTGACTACGGATATTGAATGACGGACTAGACGCATGTAAATATGAACTTTTTTTCAGATGACGCCAATCTCCGTTTTCACCATCATTACATGTTATGGCTGAATCATTAGATTTGACGACAAGCCGGCCAGTAGTATTTCTGTCTTATGCAGATCTGATCGACGATTTATACATTGCGGAGATGAGAGAGATATTCACTTAAGCAGATAAATAGCCAGCCTCAGATCCGACATTCAACAATCAGTCGTCGTCCATAAAAAAAGTTCCTCATCAGTTCATAGAAACTGATTTATAAAGTGTTATTACCGTCCGAACTGTCGTTATAGTTTGACCCTTCATTCTCTTTGTCCACCAGGACGCCGTGTGACTGAATGGAGTAACTTCGACTCGCCAAATTCTTAAACACAACGATGATGGTCTCTCCCACTTCGGCCTTGATTACCGGTCCGAGAAACCCTAGATGTATCTCGGCGTCGTTTCGAACCTTTTTCGTCGTAAATGAGCCATCTGTATACTCAAAGAACAAAGCTTTCTTGTATTCTCCACCAATTCTGTGAGGGCCTTGAGTGTAAAAGTCGGAGGAATCTCTGGAACAAATATGAGAAAGCGCACGCTAATCATTATTCAAACAGAATAAACATGAAATCTAAAATTGTAACTGCAAAGTAATATGCAGAAAAATGAAAAATATCTGATTTTTTTCTTCCGTTTTCTTCCTCGTTCAAAGACCGCATTGTGATCCAGTGGTTAGAGCGCTTAAGGATGTCCGATGGTGGTAAATCAAATTAATTAACTTTTTGAATAATGTGTGTTGTTGCATGCATTGTGTAATATGAGGAAAAGCAAAGAAAACAATATAGGTTGGTGTGCACTTTTTAGCTGTAGGCCGCGTTAAATGGACTGACCCATGATCAATTTGATAACCCAGAAAACTTAGGGAATAGCCCCAATTTTGAAGCATATTCATCAAAAATTCATATAAATAGTATTTAACTTTTTCTTATATTCTAACTGTTTGCAGATAATCACAGTCTCTATCATAAATTTATCAAATTGGATGGATGTTGCTGTGCAAAATTCTCGGTTAGAAGGCTTTTAAAGGAAATCCCTATCTCTCAACCTAGGAAAGGGAGATAATCCAATAGGGAAAACAGGCAAAATGGCTGCCAAAGCCAAAAACCACCAGCGAACACCCTTAACCCTACCTGGCCTGGGGGGCCGAAATGGCCCCCCTACCAAACTTTCTGCGCTATCTCCGGAACGACAAAAAATAGAGAGCTGAAGCTCCTTGACTTTATAGTTTATCATATTGGGGTCATTTTGAGCCCATTTGCATGACCCCCCGAGGAGAGGATCATGGGTAAATTAAAGATGGCGGCCATGTGGGGTCCCAGAAAAGTTATGTATTTGTCATATTTCTTCAAAATTTCTGCTTTTCTGCGCTGAAAAGTGGGCCAAAACGATTTTATTTCACATCACATTAATATTTACAAATTTATCATGCCGTTTTTGCGGAGAAATTGCATAAATAAAAAATTCGACAAATCTGATCGAAAAATCGACCAAAAAATGCCGTTTTTGAAAATGACGTCACTGTGACGTCATCAAAGCTGCCATCTTGGATTTTTTACATTTTCTGGCAGAGCTTGACCCAAGGGCATAGTGTGGTAAGTTTCAGCCCCTTAGTTCAAGGGGTAAGAAGAATAATTAGGGGGGCCCCCGGCCACGACAGGTCCCAAAAAGCCCAGGCCAGATGGGGTTAATGCATCCGACTCCCAAGCGGGGGCTCTGGGATCGATTCCAGATCGAGTCATACCAAATACTTCAGCAATTGAACGTTTCGCTCCTTCAAAACGTCGGGTCAGACATCATGTTATTCCTGTCGTCATATTCGCAACACTAGCCAATATTATTTTATCCAAATGAATTTTCATGTAAATAAAACCTGGCTCACTTGCTACTATCTGTCAAATTCCCGCCATTGAACTGATCTATTCCGGACGGAGCGTAATTCCATATAGTTTCCTCGGCCGCTATGTAGTAAGTTCGTACTGGTTTTCGTCGAGGAGAGGATACATCGTGCGCACAACTTTTGATATCCATAAATGCTTGCATTCCAGCTGAATGTTAAAAAAAACTGATGTTGAAATCGTTCACATTTTTATTTAATCACGAAGCAATCTTAATAAATTAATATCCTTTCAATAGCAATAGCAGCATATGTCGCTATAGGATCTTTATTTCAATTGAATTTTGCGTTCAGTTACCACATGTCATGAATATATTCGTGGTCACTATGTCTGCACACTTAGGCCAATCCACTTATTGTCAGGAAGGAAATACTTGTCCTATATGCACACCTACTATGGTAGGTGCGATAGTAAATCGTCTGTATGCATACGGAGGGTAGGATGGCTGAGGTTCACCGTCTTCATTTTCCCAAGGTTTCATATCGGAGACCAGTTCTTGAATCTACCCCTTGTTATAGAATATGGCAAGTAATAGCTAAGCCATCGAAAATACACCTACCTTCGACGTCCTCTTCAATACAAGCGGAAGAGTTATCATGATTAGTGGACGATGACTTCATTAATGTAGATCCTATAGCGACATATACAATTGGGGAGCGCTAAAGGTATATTAATTTATTGAGATGGATCATGGAGAAGATAGCGTGAATCATGGAACAAAATTAGTCCTCTGACTGACACCGGACTTCAAGCAGTAACTAGTATACTTACCAGTATAATGGTCGTTTACTTGGCAGTTGATCAACCATCGACCAACACCCTGTGGGTACATCTGAGCGGTTTTGAATTCCGCAGCGAAAAGGCCTACAGATTCAGACCTGCAATGTAAGGATTACATTATTATAAACTACAGCATGGCATGCGGTTATCCTCAACCGTCTCACCCCAACCCCATCTCTCGACTCCAACGAAAGGGAATTATATCGATGGGCAGTTCATGGCAACGGCACAGTTCAAAGAGAGCAGTTCATGGCAAGTTCAAAGCGAAGTGTCAGCATCACAATGTTTCGTGCACCTACATGGCTATGCTACATATAAGCCCAAAGTGATTGACTGTGGCGTTTGGACGGACGCAAGATCTACACCGCGCATGCTAACACTTTCATGCCAAGCACGATAAGATGGCCTACACGTTTGACGCTTTATCCTGTTACATCATGAATATCCCTATACCCCACTGGACTTTACATGATGATGTATACACATATTTGCCAGGGATTTATAAAATCGTATATCTAGTCAATGTGATGTTCTATTACAACGCATATAAGGGAAGTGGGAAGAGGTGCCGACATACTGACAGAGCCACATGACTTCACAGTATAGTCTTCTAGTTAACCTATTCTAAAGCACATACCAAGAATCTAACGATTCGTGATATGTGTTGTATCTCAGGTACGCTTTTATTGTACCTGTTCATGTGGCAACTTGGATGATATGAGCACACGACCCCTAGCACCGGCATAAGCGGTATTAGATACAAATCTAGAGAGCTATGATGGAAATGCTCTGACAACTCGTATATTGGTAATTGGTTAGCTGTGTCGCTGTGACAACTCGTACAATGGGAATTGGTGAGCTGTATCGTCGTCAGATGAAAATGACGGCATTTAACACAAAAGACTAATATGTAAGGCCCGATGTCACCCACCTATATCACAACAATATAGCCGTTTCATGCTGTCGTGTTAACAACATGCCAGACCAGTGTATCAAGTTTGGATAGTTCCACTAACAGCTCTCCCTATGTTGGTATATAGGGAAGCCCATGTTTGCCATCCCTTGCAAATATTTCCAACTACAAGTAGCCAAAATTTGTATTTATATAGGCATGACACTTTCAAATAGGTTACTTTTTAGCATATTTAGCAGTTAGCATTTATTCAAGTTATTTTATTTAGTGTGTCAGTTTTTACCGGTTCAACCAATTTTCTGTGTTTATAAGCATTGGCGAAAAGTGCCGGTAACTACACTAAACAACCCAGACTGAGCCGTTTCCCTATTTCTAGCCTATGGTTATCAGAACAGCGGCTATAGCGGGAGGTCCAGATAGACATTTCATCGGGTGAAAATTTTACCTGTGCCTGTTGTACAGCATGGTTTGCCCATGAAATAGTGCCGTGTGCAAATCCACCTCAGATCCCATGCCAACCAGATGCCATGTGATTTTCTCATGTTCACAGATATCAAATGGAGGCGAATTCCCGTACATAAATCCATTTATTGCGTGCATTAAATTGCTTTCTTCGAAATCTTCATCTTCGTCAGCTGCCAATTCCTTACACGTATCCACATTTCCACATTTATTTAAGTTTCCCTCAATGTACCAACTCAGATTCTCGTCAAAGATTTTGAACTGCAAGGAGTAATCTTTGTGGCCGTCCTTTCGGGTGTTGTCTCTTTTCAGTGTACCTTGAATGTGAAAGAGAAATACTATTAAAAGCGCTCGTAAAACATTTTCCTACGAAGTAGGCTCTCATTTGCAAATTGCCGGTAATGAGTGAGTGAGTCCATCCGAATTCTTTCGTCGGCAAAATAAGGAGAACCGTTGACATTAGAACCTTGATTTTTGGCATGAACGTACATTGGGGGACTGTTGCCAGCAAGTTCTGAACTGACCTACTTTTGATGAAAATTTGACCTACTTAGGTGACCCCAACATTACGTTTGGAATAATATTCGCCTAATCAGTTTATATATACATGGTGCCTGACGTTGGCCCGACGTCACGTGAGCGTTGGCGTCGTTTCGCGCTTTTCATGGCTAAAGAGTTCTATCTGGGGACTATCCTATTCACTTTCATTCAAATATCCCTTTTTGGTACAGATGCGCAGAAACATGCGCAGTAAACGTAAATCGTGGAAAGATGTCATAAGCGCCAGTGAAAATAGGCAGAGCTGTTTGCAACATGGCGTCTTATAAGTTGATTGAGTGAGAAGAGTAGCATATGACGTCGCTTTCAACATTTTTTTTAGCTCTGTCACGACGATGCCTACATGTTACAGAACGGTCCAAATGCCGCCTATAGAGATGCCTTATTGAAGCACCGTGTCGTAGGCATATACCTCGACCATTCTGGCACTGGGTCAACCAATCTTTTTCTATCCGCCTAGGTTGAGCACCAAGCCAGTTCCATAATCAAGTCATTGGTATAACTCTGCCCTCCATGGCGTTGAGGGTCTCACGATAAAATGGACTATAAAATTACCAGATAAACATCTCTTACCTTTTTTACAGGTAAGTAGCAGACCGATCAGCCCAGCATTGGTGTCTCGTGCGGCGTTCACATGAGAGTGATAAACCCAACTTATACATGCGGGATCGGAGAAAGTCGGGCCGAAGTTCTGGGGAATCTCCCATTTGTAGGTGTAGTTACCGCCCGGTGGTACCATATCGTCTCGTTTATCTGCTCCGGAGGTTCCGTCCTGGTATAGGGCCCCTAAAGATTGAGATAAAGTATGAACATGACCCATGCAATCAGTACACGCTCTGGAATCCAAGGTAGGTCTAATAGAGATTAATGGTAAGCCCCACCCACACACATCACCACAATAGTGTAGAAAGTGGAAATCTCTTATTTATTCATGGGACGAAGGTTGTATGGCCTTTGA
Organism: Hanleya hanleyi; assembly: GCA_036873755.1. Taxonomy (NCBI): domain Eukaryota; kingdom Metazoa; phylum Mollusca; class Polyplacophora; order Lepidopleurida; family Hanleyidae; genus Hanleya; species Hanleya hanleyi. The sequence goes on from JAVTVY010024491.1 coordinate 86,905, forward strand.
CCCTGGACCTTAGATCTTGGACGTGGGATCAGGGCATATCTCCATAGCAACTCCACGTGTATCCAGGGTAGATTGTGACGTCATCGGTGACACATCAGTAGTACAGAAATCGCAGTTCGGGTTGGCAATGGGTGCATCAATGAGGTTGTGTCATGGGTTGTAAAATGGGATTAGGTGGTCATCCGTGATCCAAATGTGTCGTGTAGGGTTTCGTAGTTGAGCTCTATTGGCTTTTAAAACGATAGGGGTGCTGTCCACCTGGACCGATGATGTCAGTCGAGAATTAGTAGGGAAAGGGCATTTTGGGGTAAGTAATGGCGTTTTTGGTCGATCTACGGACCATACGTGGTCAAAATGTGGCGTGCTTGGCATCATCTTGAAACCCTCGTCGTGTAGAATTAAGACTATGGTGTTGCCCACGTTGATCTCTGAGATCATGGGGCAGATGCGCAGTGAAGGAGTAGAAGAGAAAGGGGATTTTGGCGTACGCATGGGCGTGTTTGGCCATCTAGGGGTCACTCTGGGTCCAAATGTAGCATGTAGATTGCCGTATTGTAGCTCTTGGGATATAGAATACGACTAGGTGCTATCCGTGTTGATCGGTGGAGCATGTAGCGCATGCGCAATCGAGGGGTAGTAGAGAAAGGGCATCTTCGGATCTGCATGGAAGTGTTTGGGCGGCCTATGGACCACCATGGTCCCAATTATAGCGTGCATGGTGTAGTATTGAAGCTGTCGCGGTGCAGAATACGACTCGGATGCTGCATTCGTTGACTGGTGAAGTTATAGTGCGCCTGCGCAGTCGAGAAGTAGAGATAGGGTATGATCGGGTGTATGATGCGCACTCGCTTGAAGCGGAAAAGCAGGTGGAGGATGAGGAGGAGGAAGAGGAGTAGGAAAGAATGAGTCAGTGAGTGAGCGAGCTAGTACGAGTGAGTGGGTGGGACGTGGCTAACGCCCCGTCTTAACGTAGTGACGCCCTAACGCTTGAGAGTAAGATTTCCTTACACACACTTTCTCATACTCGCCTATATCTAGCCCCGAATGTCTTAACGCCTCGACGCAATCAGATGAGTGAAACAGAGGGGTAGCAAACTCACTCATTCACATGTATTCTTTCCCCTCCCCCTCGTCATCATCACTCCTCTTCAATACTCATGCTGTTCGCTCCTCCTCACGCCTCCTTCTCCTCATCTAGCGAGTGCACATAGATGCACCCTAACATGGTCTTTCCCTACCATTTCTCGACGGCGCATGCGCACCATCACCGGTTCACGGGGACAGAACCTCAATCTTATTATCTGCATGACGAGGGCTTCCAGACGACACCAAGCACGCCATATTTGAACCGCGCATGGCTCTTAGATGCCCAAACACGCCCATGAGTGTCCCAAAATGGTCTTTCTCTACGCCTCCTCGGCTACGCATGCGCACCAAGACGTCGCCGGTCCACGGTCCCCATGCTACCCCCGAAATAACGTGTCTCTGCTACTTTATCGACTGCGCATGTGCACCATGATAGCATCGATCAGCACCCCAATCGTATTTATAAATAACTTTCCTATGACGACACATTTAGACCACGGGTGGCCGACCTCACCCCAGGCCACAACCCCATTGACGGCCCCCCCCCCCCATTGATGCCCATCCAAACTGCGCATTGTCTACTACTAATAACGTCATCGATGCCGTCAGAATCTTTCCTGGAGACACTCGGAGTTGCCATGAAGACACGCCATGAATCCCAGGTCCAAAATCCAGGGTCAAAGGTCATACAACCCTTATTGTCGGCCCATTTGCGGCCCCCGTTCCACGAACAATAATAGATTTCTACTTTCTACACTATTCACCCTCCACATCATCACCCCCTCGCCAATATTTTCACCCGAATACAGAATGGCAAGTGGTGACTATCTGAGCTATCCAGACTGATGACAAGAGCATATTCGTTTACACAAGAGGCCGTGGGTTTGAATTATATTGACAGTCTATCCATTGTTTCATTTGGGACACATTTCAATATAATTAAACGCTTTGGTGATGTAGGAGAATTAACCTGGAACCAAAATCCTTACCTTCTTGATCTTTGTCGTACATGACACCGTGAGGATGGACGGAATAATCCCTCGAACATTTATTCATGAAGTATATTATCATCCGATCTCCAACTTCCCCACTCAATGTGGGCCCCATGATACCCATCCAGCCGGGCTTGACGATTTCTCTCTGGTAGGTGATGTCCGTATAACGCTTGTAGATGCATTTAGTATAAACTCTCCCTATTCTATCATCTCCGCCCTTCAGGAACACTTCAGCCTCACTTGAAAAAGAAATATAATAGTAAAAGAAATATAGTAGTATTAACTTTCGCCCATTTGTGCATTCGCCTTTCCGTTTGCCTAATCACTCTTTATCATGCTTCACAATGTTATCCACAGTTCATAGTTACCCTACTAGACATGTAAACTTGAATCTATACAGGCCATATTTTACGAATCAAGCAACACTACACACAATCAAAGCTAAAGGTCCTAAATTATGGAATTCTATTCCCAGTGCATTAAAATGTATCGATCCAGAATCGCTATTTAAGCGCAATATCAAAATATTCTTATTAGCTAAATAATTCTACATCTCAAACCTCAGTATAATCATACGGGATCATCTCCGGTGAAAACGGACATTGTATATATGTTTAAATAAATATATATATATATATATCTCTATATATATATCTTTTTACTGTATATTCACTCTGTGAATGTAAACTTATATCCAACCTTATATAATTTAGATGTGTAAAAAATTTGTACGGAACATATTTTGTCACCTTTAGTATTTATGTGTGTGTGTTTATATATGTGTGTGAGAGTGTGTGTGTGTATATATGTATATATATGTGTGAATATTTATCTTATGTTTCGAATAATATGAATACTTTATGAGTCGCATGTATATATGATGCAATACTTCCCTGATCCACTCCTATATGTTCCGAATATGACTATTAAGAAATATAAAATTACATATCATAGTTTATATTCCGTTTTATTCACCACCTCCCTCATGCCCATCATTATTGTCATATAATTATAACAGGGATAGAACAAGCCCGTGTTGGGCTTTATTCCCGCCAAAACATTTTGACCTAATATTTATATCCAATGTAAATTATCTGGTGAATAAATTCTGATTCTGATTCTGTACGCACAACATTCTCTACACTCTTAAAAATCAGGGTTCTTCTTGGTTCTTCAGAATATTTGGGTCTACGTGAACCAATTTTTGTTCATTATTGTGGTTCCGCCTTTGTAGAAGGCAAAATCCAATGGGGTTTATATTCTGTTTTCAAACAAAGACATCCGTTTTGACTGAAGGCGTTTCCGATTGAAAAGATTTCCACCCAGGCAAGATCGTTTCCACCTGAAAAAGTTATTCATTCCAAGAGAAACCGTGCTTACCTATGCAGCTTGTTACGTTTCCACCGATTTGCAGGTGAAAATATTTTTCGCTCAGGCAGAGAAAAGTTCTCTCTCGGAGGAGATCGGAAGTTCTCTCTCGCGGGGGATCGGAAGTTCTCATTCGCGACCTCTCGGCCTATTCCGTCGAAGTTATAGTACCTCACCATTCGCGACTGCTCGGCCTATTCCGTCGAAGTCATAGTACCTCGCGCATTAATGGTGTAGGGATTTGACAGCTCTCAGCTGTAAACCGTGATCCGCCGTACGTGAGGCACACCACCTGCTATAGGATGTGTTTCCGCTCACATAATCCTCATTGTATTACCTTTGTATCCTCCATTATCAGGAGATAAATATATATCCAAATGAAATGGATACTCCCTTGAATCTACCCCCGAAGGATCTCTTTTAAGGTGTTTGAGGTGTTTCTCCTGGTTTTGCGTCTGAAGCTGATCTCCATGGTAACGGAAGTCATACAGCTGGCATGCGCTGTTCGGAGTTTCCGCGTGATGCTGTATTTTCAACAATATGGAGTTCTAGCAGTGCGCCACGAGGTACTAATGTCTTACATTATCCGAGGCTGTGTCGAGTGAGTACCTCGCGCATTAATGGTGCAGGAATTTACACCTCTCCATTGTAAACCGTGATCCGCCGCACGTGAGGCAAACCACTTACTACAGGATGTATTTCCCCTCACATATTCGTCGTTGTATTCTCCCTATATCGGGAGATATAACATATATGTAAATGAATAGAGTACTCCCTTGAGTCTACCTCCGAAGGATCTCGTCTAATTTGAGGTGTTTCACTTGGCTTTTCATCCCAAGCCGAACTCCAGGACAACGGAAGTCATACTGCTCATGACATGCGCTGCTTGGAGATAAGGCGTAATACTGTGCATGTTTAAACGTGGATGCCAATATAGATGCCTACCAGTGATGGACGAGATAAGTTTTTAGCCTACATATACTACGAGCCTGTGCCGAGTGCGGAAGTTCTCTCTCGAGGGAGATCGGAAGTTCTCTCTTGGGGAAGTTCGGAAGTTCTCTCTCGGGGTATATCGGAACAAAAAAAAATCGGTTGTAGACCCCACTCAAGGCGATTTTATTCACCAAATTGGCTTTCTACAGCAGAAGGTATTTGTAATAGATACAAATTAATTAATATATTTGAAAGGCGCGTATTCTATTCTCCCATGGTCAAAACTTGTAACCTTCTGAACGGTCGGTGTAACAGGGATAGAGTATACTAATCCCAGATCTGACAGTATAGGAGGTATGCAATCTGATGTCATAAGAATGATATATTCAGGATAACAGAAACATCATTTCCGTAATGTGGATGGTATGAATAGTCTTTTTCTTCTAACATAATAGCCTTTTTAAATGGTATTTCTCTCAAAGTATTGAACTTATAACCACTTCGAAGATATACCTTCTGGTAGTAGACAACTTCATCTTAAATTCAGTGGCTCAGTTTTTTTAATTGTATTTAAATGACGAAAACCAATAAAATAAATAACTATAACTTTGAAGTTCAATGTTTAAAAACTAGAATATATATTTAAAAAATATATATGGATTTTGACAAACATATAGTGTAAGTAGGTGTCCAGGATGAATGCCTTTTTAGGATAAACAGTTTCACAGATTAAATCGCGGTAATGTAAAACCAGACTACGATACGTCAGTCATTTCGGAGCCGTAAAAGAGACATCGTGAAAAAAGGATTAACCCAAATAAAAGATATATTCGTTCGTTCTTTAACAAAAATATATTTTCTTTTTCGAGCTAATTGTAAGCAACATGTGAATCAACCAATGAAATATACCCAAATAAACTTGCACCATTAAAACTTTAGGAGGGAGAATATGTGACCATCGGCAGGCCTTCCACTGGGGTTTCCAAAAAAAGTAGGACATTTTCAACAAAAAAAAGTAGGACAAAATGTTGTAAAACTGTACACAATTGTTTCGCGAACGTGTAAGCAATTATGGTCGTTTTTATCCTTCCATTTGGACCACTCCAGGTGAACGTTTTTGTAGCAAGATGTCGGACAGTTATTTGTCTCTGTAGCTGACACTTGACTATCTTACTCACTCATTTTCTATTGGCTGTCAATTACACTGTAAGACCAGGCATTATATTTATACTCTTGGTTCCAATCTATGTATATCTACCAAAAATACCGCACCTTGTAAAAAAAAATTCCTCAAATTTTTCCCAGAAAACCCTGAAAAGTAGGACAAATTCTGCGAAAAGTAGGGAAAGTAGGACAAATTCTGTAAAAAGTAGGAAAAATAGGACAAGTGGGAGGCCTGCATAGGGGCACTTAGATAAAAGAGCACTTCAGTGTTCCGTTGCAAGCACGAAGTCAATGTAACGATACTTCGATCCAACGCTGAAGTACTCTTCTATCAGAATCTCGATACACACACATTCTCCCGCTTGAGAGCTTTGATGTTGGAAAGTTAACTGTTTATATCTCATTGATTGATTAACGCGGGGTCCGTATAATTTTTATGTGACTATATCTCATTGTTTGATTATCACGGGTCTGTGATACATATTAGCGGTAAGAAAGGAAATCCACCATGTATTGGCTCGAAAAAAAAAGGGGGAAAAGTATTTGGCAAAGATCTGTTTTTGTTAAAGAAATATATAGAATAGCTATTTTTTTTATCATGTTTCTTTTACGGCTTAGTCTAAAGCTAGACTGATTTAGACTCAATATTCAGATAGTGAAAATGATTATAAGTCAAGTCTAAAGCTCGTGGTTAAACCATGTTCGGATTTGAAATTACGTTATGTTTTTGCTCCTGGTAGGGGTGTACATCCCTAATATCGCAATTACGTCAGCCACCATATAGCTATAGCCTGAGAACAGTTTCATCTATTATCGTGCATGACAATTAATGCGCGATGGCCTGACACTTCGAGTCCAAGTTATCAATAACTCCAGATCCGATAGAAATCGACCCTGATTGTTGTTACGTCAGTTGGTGATATTCTCAACGAACAAAGAAAATTTGGCTGTTAACACAGTCTTCAATGTCCATTTTATTTTATTCTCAGGAATCCACGATAATATTTCATTAAAATAAAGAGAATAATAAATTATCATTCATGAGCCTTTATTTCATTTACCTCTTTCTCCTCCAGCTGCCGTCTGCGAATATATGATACCGGTATATGAGATCGCCCTTGGCGACTCAAGACGAATAAGGACCTAAGTTAGAATCTTATGACTTGCTGCACATGCCGTGTTTGCTGTTCAAAGTGTCAGAGCGTGAAACGTTCTTAGCAGAAAAGTTTCACTACTTGATACCCAGACTACCATATAGCCACCTTCCCAAAGGTATAAAACATGTCGGTTTTTATCGGAGTTGCATTCAAATTGAGTTAAAACTAAGAGGATATCAGGATATTCTATGATGGGGACCTCGTAACCTTAATGTTACTAACCTTTGTCTAGTTTCCACTAGATTTCGTCCTGTTGGGGCAAAGTCCCATTCCACCTCCTCGGCAGTCAGATAGTAGACCCTGTCTCTCCCTTCTACACAAGCCAGGAAACCGAGGACACAGACAGCCAGATCCACCTTTCCCATCTCGAATAATTCTGAGCCGATTCAGCTGAAATGTATGGTAAAATATAATCCATAAGCTGGCACGCTAAACCTATATTACGGAGCCGTAAAAGGGACATGGAAATTATTTTTTTCAACCCCTGAATTTTTTTTCTTCTTCTTATTAAGTCGTTATAACGACTTAAAAAAAAAAAAAATGGGGGCTGAAATTTTTTTTTCTTCTTATTAAGTCGTTATAACGACTTAAAAAAAAAAAAAAAAAAAAATGGGGGCTGAAATTTTTTTTCTTCTTATTAAGTCGTTATAACGACTTAATAATAAAAAAAAAAATGGGGGCTGAAAATTTTTTTTTCTTCTTATTAAGTCGTTATAACGACTTAATTGACCAATG
>JAVTVY010024492.1:0-92803 GCA_036873755.1 Hanleya hanleyi
ACTGATCAGCACTGTGTGATTAGTGCAATATGACTATAATGACACATTCTGTACTGGGCAATTCCAGGAATAATGAATACCCCTCATAAAGAACAAACGTTTTAGGAAATTTTCAGCTGAAATTTGCCCCCATTTTCAAAAGTCTAGCTCACCGTTCACACTTGAATATGTACTGTCCCTGAGACACCCCGCTGTCCCTGATGACCACCTTGTCCAGAAACCAGCCTGAGCCAGGGCCATCACCGTCATGTCCGACCTTGACCTTGGTCAGTTTGGAGAGGTCAACAGCCTCAATTGTGAACTGATCCATCTGAAATAAAGCATCATTGATGTCCATTAAATGCTTGGAGATGCGACTGTATTATCCTGCATGACCGGGTAGATTTTTTTTTTTTTCATTATTTCAAACACAACCCGTGTGGCTAGCTGGTAATGACATTATGGCATGATGGTTATCTCATGCAACAGCAAACCTCAAGGTTTAAAATATTAGCTTACTAAGACTACTTATAACAGTTACAATTTTCTCACATTTTAAATCATATTCTTAAGCTAATTTGGTCAAGTTTCTATTCTCAAACAGATCAACTTTTGTGGACTCACTTGAGGCCCTTCCAAACTTTCCCCCATTAAATGACAAATCCTAATGGGGCTGCCCTCTGAGTTTTTACAATTCAAGTCAGTGATGGGAAATTCAAGTCAGTAATGGCTGTTGTTATACTTACATGTTCAGATTCAAATTTGTTGCTGTTATTAGCAGAGGTAAGAAGTCTCCTGGCTCCGGAGTCTCCCCTCTCACCAAATATCTGCACATAGACATTGGCATTTGTCCCGGCCCCTAACTTATCACCTGTGTATACGGACAACTCATAACGGACCACTGAAATTAAAACAAACACAAAATATGGTCAAACAGGCATATACCTACACACCACAAAGTTAGACAATGCTGAAAAAAATTCAGAATATACTTCTGTGATATATTTGGATAGATATCCTTCAAATAACATCACCAAACCCCAATCTCTGGTGTGTCAAAATAATAGCAGCTTTGTCAAACAAACAATCCAAAAACAGGACAAATTTCACGCAACCACAAAATTGAATGGGAATATATAAGAAAATAATTTAAAAAATGGATATTTTTTGAGTGAGAATGATGAAACAGATAATTGCGTCAAACAAAGAAACTTGTCCAGGAGTCATCGAGACCTCTCCATCATGACTGTACAAAGAACCAAATGAAAACCTGAGCGGATGAAACCTGACATTGAAAATAGTGTGGCTTGGAAGCATAAAGTTCAGTACCCGGCTTGGAAAGAAATCCCAAGCGAGATCATGTTGTAAAGTACTCACAATTACCAAATTTGTCAAGAAAATTCGGCTTGGCAAACCAAGCTGTTGCACAACCTATAGGTTGTTGTTGCACAACCTACAGGTCGATAGGCATGAAAATCCCAAGCTAGACTTTGAGGCAAGGTACCCACATACCAAATTCAAAAGTTATTGTCCGGAAATAAAAAATGGAACTTGACCCACCTATAGGCCAATCGGCATGAAATACAATCCCAAGTGAGATATTGAGCGCAGGTACTCACATACCAAATTTGAAAAGGGTTCATACAGTTTTTCAGATGTTATTATCTAGATACAAAGTCGGACGGATGTACATCCCAACACACTGACCCAAATACTATAGTCCCCTCCTAGCCCTTCAGGCGTCGGGGGACAAATACCATCTCCGGACATGTCTGATGTACTGTACAATGATCATCAGCATTTTCTCTTCTTACTAAATAAGGCAAGGTATTTTAATATTCATATTAATATTTTAATATGCCTATTTTCTCCAGTACCTGGTAGAATCTCCTCTGGGTTGGGTTTTTCCACGGGGAATTCTCGCCAGTAGTCTCTCTCTCCATCCACTTTAATGAGCATCTTGGCACTGAACGAGTACTCCACCCCTGTCTTTATATTCTCAAGTTTTATCTACAAAATATAGGACATACATGTATATGATGATATCCATCTATTCAAGATTTTACCCGGAGAGAACCACTACCCATCGGCAAGTAACTGGCAAACTTTCACACACGCACCAGCAGGACTCGAAACCGTGCCGGTTCAGCAGTCTTACAAAAATGACGTACATGTAGGCATACTCTGTGAACGTTACAAATAAATGAAGTACCGTACTCAATATTATAAACGAGTAATATACTCTCTCATAAGTATTAAAATGAGTAGAGTAAGTCCTCATAATACCACACGTTTGAGTCAATAAAGTATTTCTCCAATAATGTAACAACTGATTGCGTGACATCGATGACTAGGTAAAATTTTGGCTTGATGTGGGGAAAAATCTGGGAAGTCCATCGTATTTTTCTATCTGGTCAGACTTACTGTATCGACAAACCAGGTGGGGGCAAGACTGTAGTCAGTGAACCATGACCCCTCTGCCTCCACGTCATGGAAACCCACACGGATCTTGTACACTTCTCCCACATCCTCTAGCACTTTAATCTGCCGGGCAAAATAAACAATGGATTCTTATGGAAACCTTGAGTGTGTCAATCCAGTATTTATAGGTTTACCCTATTTGTTCTAATTATTCAGATGGCAAAAGTTAACTTCAGGCATCTGCAGAGAGAAATTCTGCTAACATTCTACAAATTTCACTAGCTGTCTTTTCAGTTCTTGGGAGAATTAACATATATCCATGCCATGATATTTGGCCTCAGTCGACATAAATATGTGTTTTTCTCTGCTTCCAAGTCTAAAAATGCTGTTCGAAAAATTGGAAGAAGTAGGGTATATGATCAACAGAAGGTGATTAATAATCCAATGAGTGAACTAGAAGCTATGCATTATGTCCATCATATTCTGTACATGCATTCTCCATTTTTCGGGACCTTGATACAGCTCCATGGTTAGACAGGAATCAGGAAGCCGATAAGACAGGCACTGACCGCTTACAAACTGGTCTGTTTTTAATCAGATTGCTGGTCAGAAAACCATTGAATAAATACAGTAGAACTGACTATAGAGTGATCAACAGTTATCGGACTTACATCAAACTGTTGCGTGCTGCCATCTTGAAAGTTGAAATCTATGTCGTCTCCGATGACAATCGTTTCTGAGTGTCCCTTATCACCGTAGAGGATGAGAGCTACAGCTGATCTGGTTCCTGATCCCTCTTCACTGTTTGTCGTCGTCCAAACCTTCCAGTCATCACCTACATGTTGGTATGGTGAGCAGACAAAATGAGAGGAAAAACAGTCAAAACTCAATACAAAATTCACGGAACTCTTAGAGAAATAATTTTAAGATGTGTGAAAAGTTTCTTACAAGGATTTGTCATGATCAGCTATTCATTAAGGGCTGCTCGGGGAAATATGTACATTCGGCATATGGCTTGACCATTATTTAAATGTTTTTAACATTGCATATATGGTACAAAATTACATGGGTGACCCAAATGTACATTTTTATGGAACAAATGTAAGTACTGCATTGTGTACAGGTAAATCCAGCTTTTTCTGATTAATGCAATGAAAATGAACAGAATCTGGTCATACATCAGTGAGCAGCAGTCAGGTTGCAACAGGTTTGTAGAAAATCTCATTTCTCTTGTGGGTACGGTTTCATGTTGGGAAAAAAATTTAATTAAGATTACTTGGTGAATATTTCATATCACTCATTAGTAATGGACTATAATGCTTACATTAAGAAATATTTATGTCACTTTCAGTTGGTACAGTGTAGCCTCGCTATAAGGCACCTTAATATAGTACTGATTCTGATAAGAAGCCTGTGCCATGATGTCCCCCAATTTTTTTCAATGCATTTACAAGGATGAATATCTATAAGACGGTTCAAATTTGGTCCCCCAATAGCAGTGTTTTAGATACGTCAGGTTATCACTGGTTATAAAGATTTCCCCATACTAATGCATAGAGGGAAATCTGATTTTACAACTCCAAGTTAGACAACTGCTCAATGTCACGTGCCCAGATTATGTTAACATGGTTGCAGTCTCTTGAATTGGAAAATTTCACATTTCAGTTTCACATAAAGCTGGAAAAAAAATACACAACAGATGAAATCGCATTGAAGGATACTCAGGCTAATCTCAAATCAGTCTCGCTGTCATTTTAGCTTAAAGTTAGTTATTGAATGCAGCTGATCAAAGCTGTTTGGATTACTTCATGGATGTTCAATGGCCACACAAACCTGGTGGTCCATCTGGCTGGTCTGCAGATTCTGCTCCTAACATCAACACCCTCTCTGTCTGATTGTCATCCTCCCCGGCATCAAACCACCTAGTACAACAGTGAGATACAGTATACTATTTTTAAACCAGTGATTAGAACATTATCTTATTTCTTCTAATTATTCAGATGGCAAAACTTAACTTCAGGCATCTGCAGAGAGAAATTCTGCTAACATTCCACAAATTTTACCAGCTATTTTTTCAGTTCTTGGGATAAATAACATATCAAAGCCACAGTATTTAGCATCAGTTGGCATAAAAAAGTTATTTTTCTGCTTTCAAGTCTAAAAATGCTGTTCGAAAAATTAGAAGAAATAGGGTATTGTCATTATTGCTGAACAGCAAGATACAGTATACATATATCTCTCAGAACCATTGACTGGAACATTAATATCATTAACGCAGAACACCAAAATACCAGTACAGCACACTGTTTAACAACCAGTGAATAGCACATTAATGCCATTATTGCTGAGCAACAAGATACAGTATACATATATCTCTCAGAACCATTGACTGGAACATTAATATCATTAACGCAGAACACCAAAATACCAGTACAGCACACTGTTTAACAACCAGTGAATAGCACATTAATGCCATTATTGCTGAGCAACAAGATACAGTATACATATATCTCTCAGAACCATTGACTGGAACATTAATATCATTAACGCAGAACACCAAAATACCAGTATAGCACACTGTTTAACAACCAGTGAATAGCACATTAATGCCATTATTGCTGAACAACAAGATACAGTATACATATATCTCTCAGAACCATTGACTGGAACATTAATATCATTAACGCAGAACACCAAAATACCAGTACAGCACACTGTTTAACAACCAGTGAATAGCACATTAATGCCATTATTGCTGAACATCAAGATACAGTATACATATATCAAGAACCAGTGATTGGAACAGTAATATCATTAACGCAGAACACCAAAATACCAATAAAGCATACTGTCTAACAACCAGTGAACAACACAAAAATACCATTATTGCTTAACAGCAGAGATACAGCATGCTGTCTAACAGCTGTGTGACAAGAAGATAATGCCATTATTGCAGAACAGCAAGATACATCATACTGTCTAACATCCAGTGACTAGAACATTAATGGGATGGCTGAACAGCAAAATACAGTACGGCAACAACCATTAATAATAAGATTAATGTCACTACCTGGCACAAAATAAAACTAAATTAAACAGCTCACCTGTTACATTCAAAGACAAACTCTCGTTCGGACTCGAGGCTTTCTTTGACGACCACCTTCTGAAGGAAGAAACCTGAGCCTGTTGTCGAAAAAAGTTGTTATATCAACATTTGTCACATAAACATCACATGCATGCTGCAGACATCGAGCATTATCATTATGGTTGGTTGGTTGTTTGAAGTTTAACTTCGAACCTAACCTTATTGGTCATACGGCGACGATGACCCAAACAAACATACCCTAGCAAAACCCTAACCCTAACAAAAACCTAAACAAAACTACAAACAAGTTTTGAATTTCGAATTTTGAAAATTAGGCGCTACAGACACTGGTGATCACAATGGATCGTCAGAGAGCCTAATTTGTTCGGCAATTTAATCAGGGCTCGCTTTAGAGCATGAGAGATGACCTGCAAAAAAAAACCCTTCCAAAAAATTTGCAGGTCAAATCCAAGATGACCTGCAATTGCAAAATTTGAGATTTTCGAAATTCTTTGATGGACCACAGCTCAATAACGGACTTTACACTTAATGCATTCAGTGTAAGTGTCAGCAAATTGTACGAGTGCCGCTAATCCAAGCTTGTTGAAAATTTCTCACCGTTTGAATTTGCCGTTCGTACTTCGAACACAGCGAGCAGTTCATTTCTGTCACAATATCATGTCCGTTTTTTTTCTCCTTTTTCGTAATGTTGAGCCAGTCGTTAAACCCCCACGATCGTACAGTTGATACTTTTGCCATCACACAATTTATTTCATTATTTGGCAGCCCGGCAAATTAATCTGTCAGTTCATTTTGGCCAGTCTCTCAGCAACAAACGAACGGAAATAGGATTCCTAGAACAGCGGCGCACGCATGCGCAAGGACAGTAAAGGGAGACAACAGTTCTCTATTTCCAAGTAATATTTACTTTTGTCATCGATCTGAACTCGACCACGACGATGTATTTTGTGTTGAAAAAGATGAAAAGTTTTCTACCTTTTGGACATGCTGTCGACGAAAATGATCTCCAGAATATCCACTGAACAGAAGATAATAACAATTTCTGCCACAGAAATTATGACCTGCAATTTTTTTTTTTTTTTTGCAGGCGAATTTTCACATGGCCTGCAACACCTCAAATTTGGCCTGCAAATTGCAATTTGCAGGCCGCCAATTCGAGCCCTGTTAATCTACTTCCTGTATCAGACAAATGGTATGGTAAACCATGCTGCCCTAAGCTGGCGGGCGCATTATCATTATGGCAAGTATACCCACCATACAGCACAGAGACTTAGCATTCATCACAAAGATATCATTATGGCAAGTTCATCTACCATATATTGCAGAGATATCATATCGCACAATAAAAAAACACAATTTTATCAGACAAAGTATACAGATCTCATATTTTTGTGTGAATGTCCACAATATTTATCAGTTTGGGGTACAAGAGAATACAATATAGTTCAGTTTAGTCTAAAACATTCTTGGATCAAGTCTTGTAGTAATCTTTAAGCTTGTATAGAGCCTAATGTATTTTTCATTAAATGACAGAATAGGTCAAGGTCAGTACTTACCAGGGGTCTGACTGTCATGACCGAGGATAACTTTATTGATGTTCATCAATGTTACAGCTTCCACTTCAAACTGATCCACCTGAGCAGTCAACATCAGAAAAGATACTGCATTAACTTAAAAAACTTGTAGAGATAATTAGGATAATCGTAATCAACTCTTTCATCTACTGGTAGCTCTTTTAAAATCTTGGTATATTCCATGCCTGTCGAAGTCGGGATGGATATTTGCCCTGCTTATCCTCCTCTGTTTGATGCTATTTTATTTATAACATCAGACAACCTGGTCCAACAATGACATGATCATGTGACCTCACAAACAAGGAAAGAATGCCAATTTTAAAGTTTCGCGGCAAGCATTCTTAAAGGAAGTCTGTAATTTGAATGAAAGCAGAAGTATGACAACTCATGCATGGGAGGCAGATACGCCCCCCCCCCCTAAAGTTTTCAAGGAAAGAAATTAGTTATCAGCCATTCTGTCCAAACACTTTGTTCTGAGGTACATTAATATGACATGTCTTGTGTAAATAATGACATCCCACCTGGTTTTGTTCAAACTTGTTGTCGTTGCTGAGAGATTTCTTCAGCTGTCTGCGTCCTGTTCCACCCCTCTCTCCATACATCTCTAAATAGACGATTGTGTTGTCGGCCATCTTGTGAACTTCACCTAAGTGAATCCACACCTGGTATTTTATGACTACAAAACAAAAAGGAAGGATATGGAGTTATTTCTGCTGAATTGATATAGTTAAAATATCAAATCAGATAAGTTCAGAGTTTTTCAAAGTCAATTTTAGTAACAATGGAACATCAGCTCGCAGAGAAACTATTATCACTTACAAGATTTTATTTTTTTGTACAAAATCTATGCATATATACATAAAATATATCAGAGGATAAAATAATGTACAGTAGAACCTGTGAATACGGACACCTGGGTAAACTGACCAACCTCAACATTCATCCATGGTCCCAATACTTATATGTAAATTATTTTGAACCTTCATAACCAGAACCCTGTCACGACTGACCCTATAATCTGATCCCAAGCATGGTCGGTTTATACAGGTTTCACTGTATTATATTTCTTTAAATAACCATGTTAACCCTAGAGAAGACGAAAAGACAGGTTGGTCAATTAGTTGATTTCCAGGTGAGTGAGTGAGTGAGTGAATAGGGATTAACGTCGCTTTCGACATTTTTTCAGCTATATCATGACGAGGAAGGGAAGGGACGGGATGGGGAGAGGCGAGGTGGGGGTTTGAAAAACAATGCCTTCCGTCAGACCCCCAAATGTACACTTTTGCTACTATTTTCGCCAATTATTACCATTTTTCATACAAAGGTGCAATCTAATTTTTTCATATTATTTCAGTTTGTCATCCAGGTAGCCAGTTTTGCTTTGAATACCTGTTAATCTCAACTGGTGATTACGATTCCCAGACAAACATGACCAAAGGACTTAGTGCATGACCACCAGCTCAAGCCATGCAAGAATGTTACAACATGAAGAACGAGGGCTAGCATTTTAAAGTTGCACGAGACTTGAATGACAGCTAGATCTCCAGAAACAGAGCCTAATAGTATATACTTTAACACTGGGGAAAATAAAATTCCAGACCAACAGCCCAAACAGGACTGGCCAGTTTACCTGGTAGTATGGGGACAGCGGGCCAGATGACGGGGAACTCCTTCCAACCGTCCCGAGCATCATCTACGATCACCCAGTCAGAGAGATCATAGCTAAACTGGTCTTCTGTGTCCTCATCCAGGAAATGCACCTACCAAACAACAACAACAATTGATACCATGGTTACCAGGGATTCACACATTCAAATTGAGAGATTTCAATGTTTGGAAGTTATTAAATGTTGTTTTTTTGTTTTTTTTGATTTGCAAATATTTTACAGCTTGACTTTCAAACTTGGGACACTAGGATTGGCTGGTTCAATATACAGATAATGGGAGAGGAAAATTCAGGTGATGGGATGGTTGATCCCAATTGCTATTATTGTAAACCGCACCAAGAATCTACTGTCTGTCCCAGCAAATATATACGAGATGTGGTGTCTGATTTATCATAAAGTAAATAAAGCTGTACCCTGAAACTTGTATGTCCGGTCAAACTTGCACTAACTAATTTTTCTGCCAAAAATGATCGCACCAGATCAAATAAAAGTCGTAATAAGTTAGGATTCCTTTTCAAGATAGGGAATTTCCATATTAATCCATAGATTTTCGCCATGTTGTTTTGGAATGATGTTGGACAAGTCTAAACACAACGAGGGGCATCAGATGGAGTTCTCCACCCAAAGGGAAGTAATTTGAATATACAATAATGAGCAAATCAGATTTACTTCCCCCCAACGCCATTGGAAGACCTGTGTGGTTCCTTTAACACCAGAGGGTGCAACAGCATCGCCACATGCACCTGCCAGTTTCATATGCAGTGGACCGACCCACAACAGTGCCGATTTTCAAGCCAGACACTCAGTTCTACTTCATCTGGTGCCATTATATTTGGCTGAAAAATTAGTCAAAGCATGTTTGACCTGAAATACAAGTTTCAGTGTACAGCCATCTTTGTTTCGTGGTAAGTCAGACAAGACGCCTCGTATATTTCATGAGACAGACAGTAGAAATATTCAAGTGTCTCCTCAACAGAGGTGACTACACATCATTTGCTGTTCGACTCGCAGCCTGTTCATTGGGCCACCCCTTTGAATATTTCAAGTCCAAGTTGGAAATTTGCTGCATATATGACCATACAAAACTGATAACTTCTTCAATACATTAATGAAGGGCTTGTGCAGCTTTAATAGCCTCAGTCAAATTCCACCACTTTCCACGACAATTTTACTGAGTCAGGATGAAAGCTGGTTCATTTTCTTGGATTAACTTCATCAAGACTGTCAACAAAAATATATTAGATGACAGCAACACCAACACAGTTAGAGCATTGTTAATGTTTCTTAGTAAGGAAACAGTCGAAGTGGCCTTTTTGTTTACTCCATTTGGTAACATTTTTGAAATTCGTTTTTTGAATTTTTGAATTTACATTGTGCACATAGATCTACTAAAACAGTATCAGGTAGACCATGATATAAGGAGAATACCGATACATTGTGAGACATACCTTTTGTAATTGCCATGCCTTGTTCTCCAGATTGGCAGCAAACCCCACCCGTACTTTGACCAGATCACCAAGATCCTCTGATACATTCACCTGGTGGTGGAAGTAAATAGGGGTGAGACATTTTACGAGCCTTTACAATGTTATACGAATGATATCTCATTGAATTATTCATCTATTAGAGCCTTTACCATAAAACCACTTCGCAAAGTTTTACAGGCAATATCTTATTGAATTATTAGCCTATTAAAGCCTTTATCATAAAACCACTTTTACAAGGTTATACAGGCAATATCTCATTGAATTATTCACCTATTACAGGCGATATCTTATCAAATTATTCACTTATTAGAACTGAGCCTTGTCCATAAGACTACTTTGCACAGGCAATATCTTATAGAATTATTCACCTCAGAACCTTAACCATAAAACCACTTCACAAAGTTATACAGGCGATATCTTATTTCTCTACGTTGGATTAATTAAGAAAGCCCTTCTGTCGACTCACAATGAATTCATCGAGTTTGTCTGCCTTGAAGAGATCTGTTTCATCGGAGACCAGAGGTAGAGGGTCCGTCTCCCTCTTCTCACCACACAGGACTAGGACCACCGTAGACAGTTTGTCTGTCCCTTGCTCTGAGCCAGTCAGGGTCTGCACTTTCCAACAACCCTCTGTAACCAGAAACAGTTTGTACAATTCAACCTGGGAATACCATACCCTGCAATATCATTTAAAATATGCTACATGCCATCACTGGTATATTAACCACTCAACTATATCACAGGTTGTGTTGAGAATGTATCACAGACATGAACTTCCCTGACCCAGACAGCAAAGGGTTGTGTGCAGAAAACCAAAAAATAATGATCCGAGGGCAAAGTTCGCCGTCTGACAGTGTTCATCAAGTGGGCGGGTCCATATATGCCACCTGACAGTTTAATTGTGAGTGATACATATTCCAAATACCTTGTTCAAAGTGCATAGCATTATCTATTATGACATAGAGTAGGAACAACAACATAGACCCAAATACAGTTCATAAAATAGCCCACAGAAGTCCACTTCCCTTACCAGCGATACCAGTATGATGTAGTAGATAAGCATGTACTAATATTGATGCTATAGGGGAGGTAACTAGGCAAAATTTGTTTGTCAATTTATTTCATTCAGACTTCCAGGACTATATTTCGTTGAAATGTCATTAATTATGTAACTGTGAGCTTCAACAAACTGAAAATGTGTCACAGAAAAGAAAATCTATGCTAAATTATCTCCAGCCTCACTACCATTCGATGTTATTCAGTGCAAGGGAGAGGGGGAGCTACTGTCTTCTAACGCAAAACAGACTTGTATTCAATTTAAACTTAAGATATCAAATCTCTACCTCTACACACAAGAAAGATGGACTTACGTGATTCAGGGAGACTGGGGACCTCCTCTTTGGAGACAGCTACTGAACTGATGGCATATCCAGTCAATGGGATAGTCCTGGATACCTCCTCACTTTGCTGATCTGCCTCACCCAACCAACTAAACAATCAACCAAATCAGATACAATGCATCATCATTCGAGCAACTCAGGGGCCGATACAGGTAAACTCTGATTTAAATATAGATGGAAAATTGTCATTTTTGGCACATGTACTGCGATGCTAACTGTACTTTTATTGAGGTTAGACAATGAGACGTTTGCATGACAATACTTTAACGAGGTTATGTGAGAGATGATTCCATCATGTTCATATTGTTGATGAAATATGCCCAAGAGGAAGCAAAACATAAAATATTCAGACTTTGTAATTTTGTTCGAAATTCATATTCACAGCATAATTGGAAATTCAATTATGGTTATTTCAGTTGTTTTATTTTTCATGAACTAGCAGTCTTATCTCAACAATCAATTCCGACTCTTGTGTATGCAACTACCTGACAGATAAACCAAATTCCTCAACAATTATCTGCTCTAAATTCCTTTTACAATATCTGCTCCAAAATCCCTTTGCAATTATCTGCTCCAAATTCCCTTAACAATTATCTGTTCCAAATTCCCTTAACAATTATCTGCTCCAAATTCCCTTAACAATTATCTGCTCCAAATTCCCTTAACAATTATCTGCTCCAAATTCCCTTAACAATTATCTGCTCCAAATTCCCTTAACAATTATCTGCTCCAAATTCCCTAAAAGATTATCCACTTCAATTTCCTTAAAGGATTATCTGCTGCACATTTATCAAGGAGAATGGAAACTATTCCGTGAAGACATATCCAACAGCCATAATGATAAACATAAAATACCTGTTATAGGAGAAGATGTCCTCACTGCCAGCAAACATCCCCTCCTTGACCACGATCTTGTCCAAATGCCAGGGGTTACCAGGACCTTTAGTGACCATCACCCGGTCCAGATCTCCCAGTAATACACAATCTATCACAAACTCATCCACCTGTGAGCAGACATGCAAAAAATAACATGCATAATTCAGAAGAAAGTTCAAGATCCAAGAACTACAGTGTAGCTGTACAATCATGTAGTTCATCAACCGGACTGAAAATGGTGATCATTAACAACAAGATGTATGGAGAAACCTGTGTTTTCTGACACCTGGTTAAACAGACCAACCTCTGAATACTGACATTATCCATGGTCTCAATACGTAAATATATATTATTTTGAACCTTGATAAACCAGAACCCTGTCAAAATCAATACTATAATCTGATCCCGAGCATGGTCGGTATATACAGTTTTCACTGTATAATCAGACATTCTTGGAATATAAGAATCATCGCCAGAGGGTCTAGATGGTGAAATGGTTTAGCTGTATCCATCTATTATACCCCACATTTTATGGTGAGAAATTTCACTTCCTGTGATTGAATTATCAGAGGGCTTTCCATACACGCACCTGCCCAGCCTGAAACTTGGTGGTGTTTCTTTGGTTTACTGCCAGGTGGCGCTTGCCACTGTCCCCCTGACTTCCATATAAGGTAATGAAGACCGTAGAGAATGTGCTCGCATCATCCTCTGAGCTGGTATACACTCTGACTAGGTGTGGAACCACTGGAAACAAACAAAAAGTTCATGTTACAGGTGACAACGATGATCCATACTCACTTCAATCTGGGATAAAATATTAGAGGGATTAAGAGGATCCCATATAAATTTAATCTTGGGATGAAAATTCCCACTCGAGAGAAGGAAAACACATTCCAACTGAGCCGCCAAGTGAGTTTAGGATGTATTTTCCTGATAAGTGGCACATATCTGATAAGTTGAGAGTTAGCTTTATCTGTTAAGGTAGATTGAGAATGAGCCTTAGATGGTGAGATAGGTGGAGAATTAGCCTTACTTGGGTTGATAAGCTAAGAATTAGCTTTACTTGAGTTGATAGGTTAAGAATTAGCCTTACTTGGGTTGATAAGCTAAGAATTAGCCTTACTTGAGTTGATAAGCCAAGAATTAGCCTTACTTGGGTTAATAGGCTAAGAATAGCCTTACTTGGGTTGATAAGATAAGAATTAGCCTTACTTGGGTTGATAAGCTAAGAATTAGCCTTACTTGCATTGATAGGTTGTGTGATATGTTGAGAATTAGCCTTACCTGGCGTGATAGGCTGTCCGGGTCTGACAGCAGGCAGTTCCTTCTTGTTATCCCAGGCCACTTTACCCGACCACTGACTGAAGTCAAACCTCAGTGTCTCCTTTGTGTCTTCATCCTCAAGGATTAGCTGAGGAACAGTTCAGAGTTATGTTATAATATATGGAGGATGTATGTTTTAGTGCTTAAAGATATACCCCTTTATCTGATATGTAAACAAGGGTGCAACTGTAAAACTTAAGGTCTAGATTATCAGTGAAGGGATACACTTGTACAAGCAATCAGTTTCCAAAGATATAGTCCAGAAAAAAAATATATAAATTGGCCCCCTGGTGGCGCCACCTATACGTGGATCAGTGCGAAAAAACAATCCCGATCCAAATCTCGAGGCAAGGTACTCACATGCCAAATTTGGAAAGAATCCATTCAGGTTCTCAAAAGTTAATGTCCGGAAACAAAATTTTAACTTGGCCCACAGGTAGTGCCACCTATTCGCTTATCCTAAGCGAAGCTACATCTCCAGGCAAGGTACCCACATACCAAATTTGGAAAGAATCCATTCAGGTTGTCGTAAGTTATTGTCCGGAAATGAATTTTTAACTTGGCCCCCAAGTTAGTGCCACCCTTAGATGGATCGGCATGAATAACAATCACAAGTGAGATATTGAGGCAAGCTATCCACATACCAAATTTGGAGAGAACTTGTTCAGGTTTTTCACAGTTATTGTCCGTAAATGAAGTCGGACGGACACACACATGCTAAGACGCACAGACGGACCCCAACACTACAGTCCCCCTTTTGCCCTTCAAGCATTGGGGGACAAAATTATATAAGGGCTGTTCCAGAAAAAAGTACATGGGGGGGACAGAAGGCACTTTATATATTTACGTGTGGGTTGTGAGGTAAAAGAGTTGCATACATGGGTGGTTGCCTGATGGATAAAGTGAGTTATGTGTGGTGATTGGTTACATATTAGATTCAATAATATGGGTGGTGGGGGTAAAATTATATTTGATTACATAGGTGGTGGGGGCCAAAAAAAAGTGCCTTCTGTTCCCCCCCCCCCCCCCATGTACTTTTTTCTGAACAGTCCTAAGCTAGGAAACAATTTATTGTCCAGAAACAAAACTTTAACTTGGCCCCCAGGTGGCACCACCTATAGGCTGATCGGAGTGAAAAACAATCCCACGCGAGATCTTGAGGTGAGGTACCCACATACCAAATTTGAAAGAATCTGTTCAGTTTTTCACAGTCATTGTCCGTAAATGAAGTCGAACGGACACACACATGCTAAGAAGCACAGACGGACCCCAACACTACAGTCCCCCTTTTGCCCTTCAAGCATTGGGGAAAAAAATTATATAAGGGCTATTCCAGAAAAAAAGGTATGGGGGGGGCGGATGGGCGAGTTTTTTACTACCCACCACCCATAGAAATGAATTTACTGCCACAACAAGGACCCACAGAATTCAATTATCTAGGCATCCCACCACCCATAGAAAAAAACCCCAAAAAAACGGTTGGCCTCCTACCATGGTCGTTGTTGTTGTTGTTTATGGAGATCACTTCCCGGGCCAATATTTTTAATTTTTTCATGGTTCGCACGGGTCCATAAAAGTTTGTAATTTTTATATTGAAAATTCAAGGCCTTGAAAGTTAGAATTTTTTCCCGTATGTCCTTGAAAGTGCTTGAATTTTACTGTAATAGGTAAGTATGGTTGGCAGTCCAGCAAAATGGAATAAAACTCCACTGACGATCGTTGTTTCTGTCTCCTGTTGTGTTTCCCCTTTCCATCCGTCGCTCCTGTACATATGCTCTGGCCTAAACCGTGTATTATGTTTGATATCTCTATCATAGTTCATTTAAAAGACTCAGGGCCATCCTTAAAATATGTCAGTTGGCGTAACCCGCCCTCCCCATCGAAAAGCTACCAACCCAAAAGTTTTTATCAGCCATCTGTCGCCGTAAATGTTTTTTTCTTTTTCTTCAACTTCAAGCAGTCCCTGTGTAGTTATTATCATTAAATTGCGTAGGTCGTGAATTTGTCCGCCAGAGTAAGTTTCAAGAATGAAATACAAAGAAAATATGGTCTACGAAACGAAAGAAAAATCTGCCCTCACATTGATTTTGTTGAAAAGCGATATGCGTGTTGAAAACTTTTGTGCCTTACATCCCTATTTTGAAAGTGAACTCTTCCAATTCGATACGTCGGGAAGCCTTGTGGGATTACAACACGTGGAAGTTTCCATTACCGCAATAGGGATGGTAGCCCGACAGTATTGCGACACGTGCCTGCAGTCAGTCGACCATATTTCCCGGCTAAATCTGTACGGCGATGCCGACGTTTGGTTCATTATCCATCAAACACGAAGTAAAAAGTGAAATGTCCAGCTTGTCAAGGATTGAAAATACATAAAAACTAAACCTTTAAATTCCTGCAATGATGATCGGGTTGTCTACAACGTCACTCGTGAGATGTCAATGTGACTGACCCAGCGAGGGTGCATATTTTATGTTCATCCGCTCCATAAAGTTGATTCCTCGTTGATTATAAACTGGATTATCATGGTGTTGGAGTCATTTTATTACATGGAAACGTAGTTCTGGATTGGTGAGTGAATAAAACACCAGCATCCATGTCTGTTGACATCTCCCCGTAGCACAAATGAAATACTCAACTTCTCCCTTTCTGCAGTCAAAATGAATGAGACACATCATGCACATCTTAAGAAATGAAATAATGGCTCCCTCGACATAGGAGTTGTGCACAAACTAACTATTACGCCGAAGCCCTGACAGGGACAAGCAGAGGGAAACATTTATATCTTTGTCCTTCCATATCATCTGTTTATTAAAGAAAATGAGACATCGAAAATATCATTCAAATTGCCGTTAATTTTTTTCTATTGATCTCGTAGGTGCCTCAAAATGGCCAGTTGACGGGCATTTTCGCCTCCAACCTTCTGCTAATGAGAACCCGGTTAGGGACTTCTGATCATAGTTCTATGATATATGGAGAATTCGCAACCACAAAAACTGAACTTTTGTATTTTATTTCTGTGTCAACGCGTATCGTTAGTCACGATTTAGTTGTACAGAAATTATTCTGAGTAACATATTCACTTTACTTTCAGCGGTACGAACTCCACGACGAAAACGGGAGTGTTCGAATTTATTGTTTCACGAGTATATTGAAAATGCTCGTTTTCGTTTTATTAGGATGGAAAAAATCACGACAGGGGAAAAATCGGCCGTTTTCGAATTAAATTTGGAAGATGAATTATTAGGGTAATCTGTTCTGATATCAAAAATTGAAAACGTCTGGAAAGCGCAAATTTAACGATGAATGACTGACTTTGCCAGATTTTAAAGACTGGATAAAAAGAGCTGACGTGAACAAGGCAGCAACTGAAGTGGAAAATCGGAATAGAAATACATACGGTTTTTATAAACCAAATTTCTTTTGCAATAAAATAACGTAATTGAGGTGAGTTTTTTTTTACAGTATTAGTGAAGAAATTACGGTACTTGTGATCTGATTGACACAAAAGTTGAATGTCGGAAGACACGTTTACGTAAGATAGCCCGAGATTATAGGCCGTTTAATAAATGGAATAAACCTACATTTATTCTACTATATTTTCAAATGAAGCATAGATACATCTGAAACAGATCGATCCAATTTTCAGATTAATTAAAACGTAAATTGTGGATTGATGCGGATCATGTTAGGCCAAAATATACTTGAATACAACTGGGTAAACAGGTGAGTGTATAGCCAATAAATGACAGAACAGCTGCAGTCGAGCCATATTTCAAGCCAGAATAACGATCGGAGAGAGATAAAAGGGAATTCTTTTTCAGGTTTGAAACATTTTTTTTTTATTTTCATGACAGTCCTGATCTCACTTTTTCGAAGGCATAATACATTGCCGTTGTGTTAGCTGAATATATTTTGAAGCGGGAACCGTGACCAAGCGCAAGTTTGGCCCACGTGCCATGCTATCCAAGGCTTGATCACGTGATGTTATTGCAACTCCGTATGGCGGGAAAATGTTCAACCAACACGTGGCATGTTGAAACTTTCATTCTACTGACCCCACCCAATTCTGTGAAAGTATTTGAATACATCTGTTAATCAAGGAATGAATGGATACAGTGAATTATTAGAAAGGTCAAGCAATTCATGTCTTTCGTTTAGCCGATATTACCTCTATCGGGCGGGATGAGCTCGTTCCAGCTGGGAAGATTGTATTGTCTCAGATCAGTTGGCCCGGATATGGGTCTCACATGAGTTGGCCCTGATATGGGCCTTTAAATAGTGTCAGGCGCTTGATTAATTTGCTGTTCGTTTTATTGACATAAACAGTTTGAAAAGCCCTTCCACAATATTTCCCTATGAAGAGCAATCAAGAAATTATTAGGTTTGATTCTCAATCTGAAAATGGCGTAATCTGTGTTTCTTCATTAGATCGTTTATATATTTTCCCCTTTGACATCATTGGCGAAACCGGGATAGTTGAACATAGTCTTGTCGGCCGTGACAAAAATTCTGCAAGGTTTCAAGCATGTACTGCAGAGAAAATAAAGAAAATATCAGAATGTCTAAGTGACAGAATATGTTCTTGTCACGTATGTACTAATGTACGCGAATTTGTGATTTTAAATTGGCCGGGCGTCCGATGAAGCTAATCTCTTCATTGTCAGCCGATCATTGCGGTCAATTACTCGAACCTAATTTCATGGTTAAAGAGCAGGAAGAATGCATTGCTCTCCAAAGAGAGAAAATAATGATAGGAAATGCAAGAGGCAATGGATAATTCACTAAAAACGATCAAAGATGAAGTCCGCCATTTAGCTTCTCGCGTCAAAAAAAGATAATTCGAACACGTCCGTTTTCCTAAAATTGGCTTGAATTGGGTACTTGAATAATCACTGTAGGACCTTGAAAAGTCATTAAATTTAATGCAAGAAAAGGCATGCGAACGCTGTTTTTTTGCGTTTTGGTTCATCATTATCATCATTTGCTGCTGATGTCGCCAGATCAACAGGTTCGGAGTTATTCACTGTGACCGTGCCGACCGTGTCAACTGCTTTTTTGAAGCGTAAATTATGTCCTAGTTTTTTCAGAACACGTCATCACGGAGAAAACAAAGTTCTTCGTCGTTCAGATTTTTTAGTTGATCCATATCGTTGAAACCACTGCTTTGAAAATTATGCCGCCAAATTGATTGAATTTTAAAAAATTCTGACGGATTTCATATTGAATTTGATGCTCAACAGTCATGCCAGTCGAACAGACCGTCAGCAAGGTCGGAAGAATATGGAAGCAAAACTTCGCCTCGGTACTCAACGGGCAGATTTGTATATATCGCCACATGCGAATATACGACCAGCTTTCACATTATTTTGTGCTGATACAATTTTTAAGGTTCTGAGAACAAATTTAATTCGTAAATCAACTTATTGCTAGTAACTTTACACAAAAAAATGAAAAGGGGAGACAACTCTGACAAGACCACATTCTTCCAAAGAGGGCGCTTTTCACGGAGGTGACTGAATGAGATGATCAGGAACTTCCAGGAAGATACGAGGGTTGCCAGCGAGAAATTACATATACAAAAGAACAGACAACACTTCGGGTAGTGTTTTAATAAATAAATGAATGAAAACAACGACCAGACATTGACACCATTGGTTTTATTTACCCACCACCCATAGAATCCATTTCTTTATTAATCCTACCACCCACAGAATTGGATTTCATTTTAACACGACCACCCATAGAAAAAAAAAAGGCTTCCCATCCGCCCCCCCCATGCCTTTTTTTCTGGAATAGCCCTGAACATTTAATGGAGTAAATGAGATACTGTATGTGTAATGTTCTCTTTGGTACCATGGTTTGATTTATGACAGCATATGGTGAACAATTAATGGAGTAAATGAGACCCTGTACCAGTATATGTGTAATGCTCTCTTTGGTACCATGGTCTGATTTGTGACAGCATATATGGTGAACATTTAATGGAGTAAATGAGACCCTGTACCAGTGTATGTGTAATGTTCTCTTTGGTACCATGGTTTGATTTATGACAGCATATGGTGAACATTTAATGGAGTAAATGAGACCCTGTACCAGTGTATGTGTAATGTTCTCTTTGGCACCATGGTTTGATTTATGACAGCATATGGTGAACATTTAATGGAGTAAATGAGACTCTGTATGTGTAATGCTCTCTTTGGTACCATGGTTTGCTTTATGACAGCATATGGTGAACATTTAATGGAGTAAATGAGACCCTGTATCACTGTATGTGTAATGTTCTCTTTGGTACCATGGTTTGCTTTATGACAGCATATGGTGAACATTTAATGGAGTAAGTGAGACCCTGTGGCAGTATTAGCTAGGTGATGATATTGTGAGGGCCTTTGATGAGAATGTAATACCCAGGGTCAGTGTTAGCTAGGTGATGATATTGTGGGGGCCTTTGATGAGAATGTAATACCCAGGGTCAGTATTAGCTAGGTGATGATATTGTGCGGGCCTTTTATGAGAATGTAATACCCAGGGTCAGTATAAGCTAGGTGATGATATTGTGGGGGCCTTTGATGAGAATGTAATACCCAGGGTCAGTATTAGCTAGGTGATGATATTGTGAGGGCCTTTGATGATAATGTAATACCCAGGGTCAGTATTAGCTAGGTGATGATATTGTGGGGGCCTTTGATGAGAATGTAATACCCAGGGTCAGTATTAGCTAGGTGATGATATTGTGGGGGCCTTTGATGAGAATGTAATACCCATGGTCAGTATAAGCTAGGTGATGATATTGTGAGGGCCTTTGATGACAATGTAATACCCAGGGTGAGTATAAGCTAGGTGATGATACTGTGAGGGCCTTTGAGGAAAATGTAATACCCAGGGTCAGTATTAGCTAGGTGATGATATTGTGGGGGCCTTTTATGAGAATGTAATACCCAGGGTCAGTATTAGCTAGGTGATGATACTGTGGGGGCCTTTGATGAGAATGTAATACCCAGGGTCAGTATTAGCTAGGTGATGATATTGTGAGGGCCTTTGATGAGAATGCAATACCCAGGGTCAGTATTAGCTAGGTGATGATATTGTGAGGGCCTTTGATGAGAATGTAATACCCAGGGTCAGTATTAGCTAGGTGATGATATTGTGGGGGACTTTAATTTGATGAGAACGTAATACCCAGGGTCAGTATTAGCTAGGTGATGATACTGTGGGGGCCTTTGATGAGAATGTAATACCCAGGGTCAGTATTAGCTAGGTGATGATATTGTGAGGGCCTTTGATGAGAATGCAATACCCAGGGTCAGTATTAGCTAGGTGATGATATTGTGAGGGGCCTTTGATGAGAATTCTCTTAATACCCAGGGTCAGTATTAGCCCCAGGTGATGATATTGTGGGGGACTTTGATGAGAACGTAATACCCAGGGTCAGTATTAGCTAGGTGATGATATTGTGGGGGCCTTTGATGAGAATGTAATACCCAGGTCAGTATAAGCTAGGCGATGATATTGTGGGGGCCTTTGATGAGAATGTAATACCCAGGGTCAGTATAAGCTAGGCGATGATATTGTGAGGGCCTTTGATGAGAATGTAATACCCAGGGTAAGTATAAGCTAGGTGATGATATTGTGAGGGCCTTTGATGAGAATGTAATATCCAGGGTCAGTATTAGCTAGGTGATGATATTGTGCGGGCCTTTTATGAGAATGTAATAGGGTCAGTATAAGCTAGGTGATGATATTGTGAGGGCCTTTGATGACAATGTAATACCCAGGGTGAGTATAAGCTAGGTGATGATACTGTGAGGGCCTTTGAGGAAAATGTAATACCCAGGGTCAGTATTAGCTAGGTGATGATATTGTGGGGGCCTTTTATGAGAATGTAATACCCAGGGTCAGTATTAGCTAGGTGATGATACTGTGGGGGCCTTTGATGAGAATGTAATACCCAGGGTCAGTATTAGCTAGGTGATGATATTGTGAGGGCCTTTGATGAGAATGCAATACCCAGGGTCAGTATTAGCTAGGTGATGATATTGTGAGGGCCTTTGATGAGAATGTAATACCCAGGGTCAGTATTAGCTAGGTGATGATATTGTGGGGGACTTTGATGAGAACGTAATACCCAGGGTCAGTATTAGCTAGGTTGTGGGGGCCTTTGATGAGAATGTAATACCCAGGTCAGTATAAGCTAGGCGATGATATTGTGGGGGCCTTTGATGAGAATGTAATACCCAGGGTCAGTATAAGCTAGGCGATGATATTGTGAGGGCCTTTGATGAGAATGTAATACCCAGGGTAAGTATAAGCTAGGTGATGATATTGTGAGGGCCTTTGATGAGAATGTAATACCCAGGGTCAGTATAAGCTAGGTGATGATATTGTGAGGGCCTTTGATGAGAATGTAATACCCTGGGTCAGTATAAGCTAGGTGATGATATTGTGAGGGCCTTTGATAAGAATGTAATACCCAGGGTCAGTATTAGCTAGGTGATGATATTGTGAGGGCCTTTGATGAGAATGTAATACGCAGGGCCAGTATTAGCTAGGGGATGATATTACCATGGAAGTTAAGTTGACTCCAATGGTGAAACAGCATGCGCTGGCTGTATATTTAACATGGGGCAAAAGGTTGAAAGGTTCTGCTGCTACTGTTGAATATATCCCTAATAACACATTGAAATGTAATGAGGAAGTATACCAGGCTTATATTACAAACGAAGAAATCTAACTTTTCCACAAGTTTTATAGGGAAACAGTGGGTTTCACCTCCTCCAGCCAGCAGACCTGTCATGGCAGTGAGCCTCAGATGAATCTCCAAGATGGCTTATTCCTTGTCACAGGTATGAAAGCAAACCAATATGAGCCAAGTGAGACATATAACCAGGGGCAGATACAGCTTTTTAATGTGGGCGCCTTTTGAGAAAAAAAATTTTGAGAGACAATTTCTTGATTTCGCCACTTCATTTTTGAAGTGACAAATGCAAGCGTGAGTAAACCATCTCAAAATTAAATACAAAACCTAAATTTGCTGCATAATAAACTAAAATACCTGGATTTTTTTGTTGTAATTTGAGCGTTTTTCCTTTCTTAATTTGGGCGTTTTTAGACCTCGTTTATTTTGGGCGCCTTATAAAGGTATAAAATAAGGCCTGTATCTGCCCCTGATATAAGACTGTTACTTATTCAGTACTAAAATGGGGGAGATTTCGCTTCCTGGATTTACCGCATACCCATTTCTCCCTCGGACACTGAAGAGCGGTATGCAGGGGAGAAGAGCAGGAACTATCAAACACAAACCAGATGACGTCATAGTTCTTCTGGGTAAAACAAGCGCATGTGCGAAGCATATGCGAAGAATTAATAGACTTTAAACATAGTCTCTTGTAGAGTGATTCGGTGGCCGAGTGGGTTAGAGAGGTTTGGCTGTCAGCACGAGGGTCGTGTGTTCGCCCCCACTCATGACAGTATGTAGTAGCAGCTTGTTAGCTGGAAATGGAGTGCTATCATAGCTCCTTATCAGAGCTAATAAATCTCTAACCTGGAAGTTTGGGTGCATACTTCATGTTATGATCATGGATTTATAATTAGTGAAACCTGGAGACAACAATATCTCTTAATTCTCCATGCCTTGTACACTGCATGTACACAGGTTCAAACAATTGTCAACTGAAGAGTGGTCATGGGGAGATAACTCCTATTCCCATTAGGACAGTATCAGGTATGTGTAAATGTATGTACTCACAGTGTGGTGCCACACGACTCCAGTATACCACCCTTTGGTCCAAACTTACAGTTAGGACTGACTCCATACATAGACCTCGTCTTCCTGTAACAGTTCAGTAGAAAGGGAAACAAAAATCAGATTAAAATTTCAAACAGTTCAACTGACCCACAGTCCTTGCAAAATATCAGAATACAAACTGGTCCTGACTATTCAATTCTCCCAGACTATAATGTCACAACATTACATGTATCACTTCTCATGGTGTAAAAGAAAGTCTATTATCATGAGTTGATATCATGTAAGGTCTAGTTACAATGAATTGATAGGCCTACCATTAATTGTTAACATTCAAGGAATGATCATGAGGCTGCAATAAATTGATATACCACGAATAACTGCAGATAAATATGGATCATGTACTCTTCTTAATTCTTATATTTCGTGTTCAATTTTCCAATTATGTTACATATGTATTGAACCATTTAGTCTTTGTTAGTCTTTTTTTTCTTTCTTTTTAGTACTGCTGTTTAGTCACATCCTGATGAAATATCGAGACTGTCACCATGATACGTTCACCAAGTTTATTCAGAGTTAATGTGCTTCTGCATAATCCTTTATGCCAAGCTTATCAGTGGATCCACATGTATGATTTTGATACCATTAGGTTGTTATCATTTAATAAATTACCACACAATGATTCTTATACGGAATGGTTACAAAACAATGAACTGTTACCATTAAAATGTTATCATTCACGGAATAGTTACAAAACAATTGTTACCATTAAAATGTTACAAAACAATGAACTGTTACCATTAAAATGTTATCATTCATAGTTACAAAACAATTGTTACCATCAGGAATGGTTACAAAACAATTAATTGTTACCATAAATTGTTGTCATTATCCAAAACAATTATTGGTTACCAATAAATTGTTATCGTTCAAGAAATGGTTCCACACAATAATATCCCTCTAAGTTCTTATCATTTAACGAATGATTTGTAACAGAATTAATTACCATTTACCATTCAGCATGTGCAAAAATCAATACCTTTCTTAAGATATTCACAATTCAATGAATTCTTACAAACATTAACAAATTGAAAACATTTAAAAATTCCATACCATCATCCCCATATACAATTGTATAATCTAGACAACCTAACACAAACTTGCCTGTTTTTGCCGCCACGTGTTCGTGCGAGGCGCATGGTGGCCAGATCAGCGGAGATGGGGTCCATAGCGCTCAGTCTGTCCTCGAGGACTGAACTCGGATCTGTGTCTGCCCTCTCCCTGTGCAAGCCTGTACGTGACTGGACTGGATCACCAATGGACAAGCTCTCGCAACCATTGTCCCTGCAATCTCGGGACATCCCCGCTGTGTGTGACTGAACTAATCAGGCTGGAGCTGAGCCAGCTCACTGAAATACATCAACGGTCAAAATTATGTCACAGTCCATTTTGGCACTACGTCTAAAAACTGAAACAATAGACAAAGTTTAGCCGATATTTGAACTGGGTGGTTTATGTAATATATTTATTTATTGTTCTGTTGTATAACACAGTCATGACTTCTTGGCACAAGTGCATTGAAGCTCCACGTCACTAATATAAATTTTTACAGCATTATTTAAATATTTCAAAATGAATAACAGGTATTAAGCAGAGGCTCTTACGAATCTCAGCCATACAGCATTCTATGCATTCATAGAAAACAAGAGTTGATGAGGCTCAAACATGCCCACACATTTGATCAGATTTAAGATATGTATATTTTGGTAGTGGAGATATCATATGGAGAACTGATATCAGACAGCCAAACGGATAGACACACATAAGAATCAATAGGTTTCTGTTTTACCATTAGCTTGCGGTACCAGTATACTTGCATTTTGGTCACATTCTGCAGTCAGATGCAGTTACAGGATGAACATCAATATATTCAACTGTTTCTGTGGTGTGCAGGCCACAGTGACCTTTTTGACATTTTGACCACACACTGCAGACTTGGAGTTACATAGATGTAACTGTTTGGGTCTCGGTAGTCTTGACCTTTGACCTCAAATGAATAGAATTCTCTTAGCCCCTTGGGTAAGGTATACTAAAACTTTGGTACCAGTCCACAACCTGGGACTGGATATATCTCACAGACAAAAATCAACCATAGAGGTCCATGTCCCCCGCTAGCAGGACCAGTTATGGTGGATTACATCCACCATAACGGGCGCTGCTCCTGCGGGGGCCATGGACCTCTATGGTCGATTTTTTTTTGGTCGATGATATCTCGTATCATTGATGAAGAGTATGATTTGAAAATGGAGATATCGCTGATGAACTTAACATCTAATACAGCGGATGGCACCCATATTGGATTATGCACATCCATAAAACATAATACCAGCTGTCCTCTCACCAATGCCCATGCATGCACTCCAAGTTTGAAGTAGGTTGGTTGAATCGTTCTAGAGTTATTGTCCAGACAAGATTTAAATGCTGAAAATCTAAGATGATTGATGGTGGCCATCTTGGATTACACAGGTAACTGAAAAGCAATGACAACTGTCCTCTCACCGATGTCAAGCCAAACTGCAAGTTTGAAGTCGATCAGTTGAATTATTCTAGAGTTGTTGTCCAGACAAGATGCAACTGCTTAAAATGCAACATAATCCAATGTCGCTGGTAGATGGCAGCCAAATTGGATTATGCTCATTCATGAAGCACAATCATAACCGAGATCTCACCATGGTCAAGGGACTCCCCAAGCTTGAAGTAGATCAGAATCGTACTCCAGCTATTGTCCGGACAAGATCAAACTGCTTAAAATCCAATGAAATCCAGTATGGCTGATGGTGGCAATATTGGATTAAGCACGTCCTTAAAAAAACAATCCTAATCCTCCTCTCAACAATGTCAAGGCATTCCCAG
Source organism: Hanleya hanleyi (assembly GCA_036873755.1). Classification (NCBI taxonomy): domain Eukaryota; kingdom Metazoa; phylum Mollusca; class Polyplacophora; order Lepidopleurida; family Hanleyidae; genus Hanleya; species Hanleya hanleyi. Next base: position 26,489 of record JAVTVY010024492.1, read on the forward strand.
GTATGAAGTAGATAGGTTCAATCGTTCTCGAGTTATTATCCGGACAAGATCCAACTGCTTATAATCCAATATTGCCGACGGCAGCCATATTGGATTATGCACATTGCTGAAAAACAATCCCAACCGTCCTCTCACCGATGTCAAGGCACTCCCCAAGTTTGAAGTAGATCAGTTGAATCGTACTCCAGTTATTGTCCGGATAAGATCAAAAGTTTCTGCTTAAAATCCAATGAAATCCAGTATGGCTTATGGTGGCCATATTGGATTAAGCACGTCCTTGAAAAACAATCCTAATCCTCCTCTCAACAATGTCAAGGCACTCCCCACATATGAAGTAGATCGGTTAAATCATTCTCGAGTTATTGTCCGGACAAGATCCAACTGCTTATAATCCAATATGGCTGACGGCGGCCATATTAGATTACGCACATTGCTGAAAAACAATCCCAACCGTCCTCTCACCAATGTCAAGGCACACCCCAAGTTTGAAGTTGATCGGTTAAATCGTTCACGAGTTATTGTCCTGACAAGAAAATCTAAAATCCAACTGCTTATAATCTAATATGGCTGATGGCAGCCATATTAGATTACACACATTGCTGAAAAACAATCCCAGCCGTCCTCTCACCAATGTCAAGGCACACCCCACGTTTTGAAGTTGATCGGTTAAATCGTTCACGAGTTATTGTCCGGACAAGAAAATCTAAGATCCAACTGCTTATAATCCAAAATGGCTAATGGCAGCCATATTGGATTATGCACATTGCTGAAAACAATCCCAACCGTCCTCTCGCCAATGTCAAGGCACTCCCCAAGTTTGAAGTTGATCGGCTAAATCGTTCACGAGTTATTGTCCGGACAAGAAACTCTTACGGAATTACAGAATCACGGAATTACGGACACCAGTGTTTCTAAGTCCCCCCCCCCGCTACTAAGTAGCGGGGGACAACAAAAGTTAACGGAAAGATGGAGAGGACAGAGAGAGAGATACCTCAAAAGCAATAGGCTCTTCATTTACTTTAAACTTGAGGTAATACATACCTACACTGTTTGTCAGAATGCACATTTCCTAATTTTGTGCCCATTTACAGTGTTTAGTAAATTGAAGACTTTGTATGTATATGTACTCAAACACCTACATTGTGGTTGAGGTAACCATTTATCACAATTTTATTAAGATTGAGTTGAAGGCGGGGGTTGTCAGTTGATGATATGGTGAGAAAGGATTACCAATATCAGAAACAGTATCTGCTTTCGGATTTATCTCGGACCCAGTTTCTAGGATTCTGACAGAATTTTGGCACATGCATATTAAAATTTGTGAGAGAAGCGACCAAAATTGCACCTCTGTTCAAATAAACTAGAAAATGTGTTCATATGCGAAAACAGTTTTTCCCAAATCCTATGCTTTACATGTATCACCTGTAATTATTTCTTCTGTGGAGGTCAGAGTTGTCAACTTTTCTTTGCAGAACAAATTAAGCATTTCTGAACGGCTCCCACTGCTCAATTCTTCCAATATTGAAAGCAGAAGTGAAGGAAACTTGTTCACACATGAAAATTGGCAATACGTTGCATTGCACATCCATGCATATTTAATCAGTTTGTGCGTATTTTCCTTGGTATTTACAGACATTATATCAGCCTCATTGTCGGGCACAGTAGGCCTGCATGCGCATACATGTATGTTCAGCACAATGCAAAATAGCACCAACTTGCATGTGTAGAACAAGTTTTCTTCTCTTCTGTTTTCAATATCGTACGAAGAGAGCAGCAGGATTACTTTTTGCTTTATTCTGCAAGGACAACAAATCTTGGATTGGCCATTCAAAACTTTTTCATGCGATAACAAATAATAAAGCCGGCCTACTCACATAAAGAGGGAAGCACAAATAACTCGAAAGCAAAATGCAAAACCCATCTGCATGACAAGTCAATTGATCACAACAACTAAAAGAGGCTCAACATGAGCTGTGGTTTGAATGAAACATTTCCAAATGTAACTGGAAGTTATGAGAGCTTCAAATGAGGAGTGAGTGAGTAGTAGGGTTTATAATGTCGTTTTCAACCTTGTATCATGACGTGTGCCCGAACACGAGAGTGCATACAGTCCCTATTACCCTGGACACTGATCAGCCCAGCCAGTACAGCACCCGGTCACCCATCCAAGTATTGACCGACCTTAACGTTGCTTAAATTTGGAGATCTGAGAGCGAAGAGGATTAACTCTCTCACCTGTTCAGGTGAAATTAATTAGAGGGTCTACACAAGAAAGAAAATCCAGTGAGGTACGTAAGACAACTCAAAGTTTTTTGTAATGCAAATGATTCACCACCATCACGAGTCTTAATGCGGAAAAGTTTACCATGAGACTAGTCTGATTTCTGTATATGCTAACAGGCCTATCGGCCATTGGTCAGTTGACCTTTATATGAGAAATGGTACACACGAGTTACTGGGTTTTCCCTGACCTGATTAGCGAACTAGTCAAGCCTATCGGCCAATCCTAACAAATCTGGCCTCCACACAAGAAATATCCCAGGTTCCACTAATTACTGACTGGTACCGAACTGAACTGACCGGTACAAAAGAAAAGACCGACCGGTACTAAAAATGTACTGACTGATACACAAATGATGAAGAGGACAAATATTATGTCCTTTGAAAGCTTTGGTTTCAGAAATAGTTATGTTTTCAATGAAAAGAAATACTCCCTGCGCCTGATGATGTGTCAGTAAACTACAGTCCGTGTACAAGGCTTATCATCTCGGCGGGTCTCCGCAGGCAATCACGACCTTCAACAGTCAGGGTCGACCATGTTCATCGGAAATGGCCAAGGGGAATACAAATTCACGATCTCAAAAGACTGATAAATAAAGGATACGTTATTTCTAAAGAGTTAAAATGATTTAATCTGGTATACATGAATTCCACACAGTTTGGAAGGTACCGGATACTATGAAAATTTGAAGCGCTCGTTAGATTATCTGCATCCTGAACAAGGTAGAAATTTTGTTCCATATTACAGAGCCATTTTGTATCGAAGAACAATTTATAACAAATACACCTAGGCCTATCACTCGCAACACCGAACAGGTTTTCTGTTGGTTATTTTCAGCTCACGATCATTCAGGGTGGATTGTGGGGGATCTAATGAAGCAGAAAAGTCTGATCTGGGTCATATAAATCTGCCTGCATAGTAGTGGAGATCTACAGTACTGTACAGTTTGAATTTTGTTTTCTCTGACTGAATACACTGCTTGCTATATAATTGTAATACCCTTTTCAAGAATATGAAGTTACTTTTGGTTTTAATTATACTGAGATAGGTTCAGGGCCATATCCAGAGTTTATTTGGGGACACCCTTTCTTGCCTTTTTTGGGCGCATTTGTATGTATTTGGGCGCATTTGTATGTAAAAAGCATAAAGTTTGTCTGTAAAGTTTGGGCGCCCAAACCCCTTAACAGGTATCAAAATGGCTCTGAATATGGCCCTAGCCGTGTACACTGCAGTCATTGCAGCCTCATGCAAGTCGAATTCCGACTGTCAGCTGAAGCGCTGGATGGTAATTCTTGTGGTCACTCGCCGCGAGTATTACGCAGATCACAACTGTCCTGCCATATTTCAAATATACAACCTTCTGAAATACTTATAAATGAATAACAAAGGGTGGCACCTTTAAGACTAAGTTTGATGGTCACCAGCTTTCGCAGATAGTGCATATCAGCTTCATCAGGTGAAGTGAAATACTTAATATTTGTCATGTAATTCATATATTCCTCTTTATATTTTGTGTAGCGGTCGGTACATTTTTAGTACTTGGCGGTGATTAGTGTGCCCGTGTCCAAAAGGATCTAAAAGCTGACCGTGCTCACGGGAGCTCTGTTTCTTCCCAGCACGGTCTCTTCTGGGGACGGTCTGTGCTACCAGGGGGAGTAACTCTTTATGTACTCTGGCATTAAGAAGGACGCGACGAGTGCGAACGCTTGCATGCCGAAACTAAGAGCCGAAACTACTAAATTCATTCTTTCAATGTCGATGTGCTTCACCCAAACATTAAGTTAACAATAAAATTCCTTCTATCTCCGATTCTGAAACTATTATCGGTACATGATGTAGGCCTACAGATAAACAATGTTTTCAGGCTGATATTTATATAATATACAGGCCCATATATTCTAGTACCTTGCTTTAAAAATTTCGACATTCTTACAAAGTTTAATGACTTAAATGATAAACTGTGTTCTCTTGAAAGCAAAAAACAAAAACTATCATGATATAGAATTTTAGCTTTTTTGTTTAATTGTTAGAATTATCATTCGTGTATGCTGAATTGGCTCCAGTCACCCCCACTCAGGTGTGCCTCGTCGTCGGCCAGGGGACTGGAATGGGCATAGTCTTCCACTCACCCTGGCGATATGGCTCATTGAGTAATAATATATTGGCTATATGGAATTGTTTGGGGGTTTTTTTTTGTACAAAAGTGTTTGTTGAAGAAGTTATATTTAATTATTGTTTTTATTAACGAATAAATAAATCACCCAACTGTATCCATTGTTGATGTATTTATATGAAGAACTGTTATAGCATAAGAATATAACTTTTTGAGAAATTGGTTAAAAGATCAGAGGTAAGTGAGTAAATAATGATGCTTATTACATAATTTGTGATAAGATATGTTTCATTTTTGTTATAAAGTCTAAAAGAAATATTTCCTAAATATTTAAGAGTATATATATATATATATTTTTTTTTGGCAAAATGCTAGACTCAATTGATCAATATGAAAAATTTGAAAATCAATTTTCCTATTTCTAAGCTTAAACTTACCTTCACATACTTTTGCTATCGTGTTCTTACGCGATTGCCTAATTGTAACATATTACCACAGAATAAAAATAGTCCCTGTACTGCCCCAATGCCCATGCGCGAGTACCCAGATCCCACGTGACCGACCACGTCACTTCCTTCTTCCCATTCAACGCAGTGTGAATAACCCATCAGCGGGGAGGCTGGGAGGGCCATCACAGTATGTGAAGGTAAGTTTAAGCTTAGAAATAGGAAAATTGATTTTCAAATTTTTCATATTTCTTGCGCTGTTAAACTTACCTTCACATACTTTTGCTAGAATACCATAGCAGGACGGAGGGAATGAGTGGTCGGAAACAAAGGAACCCAAGCATAAGCGAAGGGAGTACAGGAGTCAGCGAAGTAATCAAAGACCATAAATGTATAAAAATGACGATATGGTCCTTGATATACTCATCCGGCCTATAGAAACTACAGGCCCAGTGAATAAAGCTGACATACACTAGACCCAAAATACCCGCCCCCCCCCCTCTTTTTAGTAAAATATGGGGAGAGCAAGTAACTTACCAAATTTAAAACCTGGTAAAAACACTAGGGGTCTAGTGCTTGGTAGACGGGTCTGCAACGGACTGGGCAGCCACCAGGGGGCCCAGAGAGTAGATGTCCCGTCTTTGCAGCGTCATATCCCGGAGGTAGTGGGACACAAAGGTCATGTGACTCCTCCAGTGGCAGGCCCTCATAATATCAGATACCGATCTATTGGTCCATAGAGGCCAGGAAGCCGCCAAAGCCCTGACCTCATGAGCGGAGACCTTGGTTAAATTAGTTAACTCAGAAGGAATGTCCGAATAGGAAAACCGAATAGTCTTCGAAAGCCAGGAAGATATAGTGTTCTTAGAAATCTCCTGCTTCGATGAGGGCCCAAACGGGATAAACAGCCGCACCTGCCCTGCTCTCTGCTGTTCAACGCGTGCCAAGTAACAAGAGAGAGCTCTGACGGGGCACATGACTCTGTCATCGTCAACAGCTGCAGACAAGATGTTGGACAGAGCCGGGATGACGAACTCCCTCGGAAGATTGTCATAGAGAGATTGATTCTTAGCGACAAACTCCGGGAGAGTGGATAACGCCACCCAGGTCCACTGAGGATTATATCTTAAAGACCTGAAGTCCAAGGCATGGATTTCTGATACGCGGGCGGCAGAGGCAAAGGCAATCAGAAATACGGTCTTGTAAGACAGAAACTTCAACTCACAGGTGCCGATGGGTTCGAAAGGCGGCTCAGAAAGCCGTCTCAGAACCAGAGCCAAATCCCATTTAGGAAGCTGCGGCGTCGGAGTAGGCCTCTCCACCCGAAAGGAACGAAGAAGGGCAGAGAGGTTGACGTCGAGCGATGGGTTGACACCCGTGGTCAGCAGAAGCACCCTCGAAATAGCGGACCGATAACCGTCGACCGTGGCCGGAACAAGCTGTCTGTCATGAAACAGATACAAAAGGAAGTCCGCTACCTGTTGAACAGTGGCAGAGGTTGGAACGATTCCGCGACTAGAACACCAGGCAGCGAAGATCTTCCACTTGTTCTGGTAAACCGCAGTCGTTGATGCTCTGGTGGACCGGACCATCCTTTCGGATGCTTCGACAGAAAATCCAGTCTTAGCGAGGTGATGCTGGAGCACTTGAACGCGGTCAGATGAAAAAGACCGGGATTCGAGTGGTAAAGACTGGATCTCGGCTGGCGAAGCAGGTTCCACCAGAGCGGCAGAAGACGAGGCATGTCTATCAGAAGATCCATCAGGTCTGCAAACCATGGGCGAGAGGGCCACCACGGAGCCACAAGGTAGACCACGCACGGGTGTGCTCGGATCTTCCGGAGGACTTGTGACAAGATTGCTGGCGGCGGGTACGCGTACGCAATCATGTCGGACCAGTCCAAAGACAGGGCGTCGACTGCCAGGGCTGCTGGATCCGGAACAGGAGACACATAGACCGGCAGTAGATGGTTCCAACGGGTGGCGAACAGATCTACATTCGGCATCTCCCATATCCGAGACATCTGGGCTAAGATGTCCTCGTGAAGCTGCCACTCGGTCGAAATTATCTGACTTGGCCTGGATAAGGTGTCTGCCAAAACGTTCAGATGACCAGGAATGTGACGAGCTCGCACAGAAATTCCGTTGCTCCAACAAAGGTTGAAGAACTTCTGTGTCTGATCCAGAAGCTGGGGGGAGTGAGTTCCCCCCTGCTTGTTTATGTAAGCCAGAACAGTCGTATTGTCGGTGGCTACTAACAAGCTTTGGTTCGTTAGGTCCGGAAGGAATCTCTGTATGGAGAGGTGAACAGCGAGAAACTCCAATACATTGATGTGTAACTTCCGCTGGCTGTCGTTCCACAAGCCGGAGACTGACCTCGAACCCAAATGTGCTCCCCATCCTTCCATCGATGCGTCCGTGAACAGTTGATGGACCGGTTGAAACGGAAGGAAGGTGACACCTATCATCACGTTCTCCGGCTGCAGCCACCAGCGAAGGAGACGTTTGACATCCTCTGTCACAGGGACAGATGGACAAAGGTGTCTTTTCGGCCAAAAGTCGTTGAGGTGCATCATCAACGGCCGAAGCTGCAACCGGCCTCGAGGAGTTACATCCTGAGTGGACGTTAACAGGCCGATTATTGCAGCGAATTGGAGAGCACTCCTGTGCGGTGCCGATATGAACTCCGGCACTGCCACCTGAATTTTCTTCCAGCGGTCTTCTGGAGGTTTCGCCAGCACCGATAGGGTGTTGTATGAAACTCCGAGGAAGACTCGAGACTGCGATGGCGTCAACTCTGATTTGCCCTCGTGAGGAAGGTAGCCCAGGGCAACTAGGATCTCCCAAGCAAAGCTGGTGTCCTTGATGAGATCGTTCCTGCACTGATTCCTCAGCAGGGAATCGTCGAGATAAAAGTGATACTTTAGCCCTCGAGAGTGCAGAAACGCCGCCACCGGATTGAAAATTCTGGTGAAGACCCATGGGGACGTGGACAGTCCGAAAGGGAGCACAAGCAGCTGAAACTTCCGGTTGCCGACCAGGAAGCGCAGGTACTTGTGGTGACCCCTGAAGATCGGAACATGCAGGTAGGCGTCCTGGAGGTCCAGAGACGTCATCCAGTCCCCTTGCATTAGAGCCGTACGAATTGAGTGGTAAGACTCCATGCGGAAATGAGGAGGCGAGGCCAAGAAGTCCTTGTTCAGGCGACGCAGATTGATGATCATGCGCATCTCTGAGGTATTCTTCTTGGGGACCAGAAATACCGGAGAATAAAAGCCCGGAGACATATCGGTTGGAGGAAGTTCGATCACAGCACCCTTCTCTACCAACTTGTCCACGGACTTTTGAATCTCCTGCAAGTATCCCTGACGCACCGGAATCCGAGACGACATGGGTGAGGAAGTCAACGGGGGAGTTGTGGTGAACTCCAGTCGATACCCATGTCGTAAGGTGTTCACCACCCACGGATCTGCCGGGATTGCCTCCCAATTCTGCCAAAACCGGGAAAGTCTCCCGCCTACAGGAAGATCCGGTATTGGCTTGATCGGGAAAGGCGGCATAGTGCGATCTCGCCATGCAGAACGAACATCTGCATGGCCCATGCCCTCATTTCTTTGGGGGGGCTTTAGCGGACTTTCCTTTTCCGCGGCCTCGATTAAATCGGCGACCCCCCCTCCTCTCGAATTTCCGCCCGGTTGTTTCGATGAGGAGGCCGCAAACTTTTTGGGCCCAAAAGTCCCAGAAGAGTTCTCAGTCGAGACTTTCTTAGACTGCGGGGAAGATGAAGCAGCAGCTGCAGGAGCTGATCGCTTCCTCTGAGGCGCAAAATAAGTATGCGTGGTCCTGGCAGCGGACATTTCATTCTGTAATACCGGAAGCACGCCGGCAAACAGAAGTCCTGAGGCGGGGGACTGCTCCCTTAAAGCGGTCCTCACACTGTCTGGGGTGTACGTAGGCAGGGCCTGAGACAATGTGTGACGTTTAAGGTGCACGAACATGGCTGACAAATAGGCAGATGAGGCCATTAAATCAGCGTCCGCACGCGCAGCTGCCGTCAGGAAGTCCTTCATCAGGGTAACATCTTCAACCGGAATAGGAACATAACCAGTTGAAGACGTTTCAGGAATGCGATTCAAAATCGATCGAATAGCAAATAGGAACCAATCGAGGTGAGAAGAAATCGCAATCCCTTGTCTAGATGTGTCTTCCAGGATACACATCTGACGTATGGAAAGAGGAATGTCTTTCTTGGGCGGAGTAGCCCCTATGAACTGCTCGAACTCCGGTTCCTGGACCGCAGCTCGGCTATGCCAGGGAGAGCCATGTACTTGGTAGGCCCGGAAAGTAGGCCTCTCCAACGGGAAAGCTCCTTTAGAACGCTTAAATAACGATCTAGGTTGAAGAAGACTCTGCCTCTCATCCGGAGTCCTAGGAAGAGCAAAGGCATCCCGCATACGGTCAGCACATTCAATAACGGCTCTGGAGGGCGGGAGAGATGTGCGATGCGTAGGCTCCGGCCGGAGGTCCGACATCGCAGTCACTCTCCTCGAGTCCAAAACTGGCGGTGGGGGCATATCCGGAAACATTTCGTACAAACGAGCCAAAGTCTGTGCATAATTGGCCGTTGACGAATCCGGATCAGTGTCAAAGAGCGACGCGTCTTCTTCCGTTCCTTGCTCCGCATTCCTCACTGTCACATTAAGGTCAGTAGAAGGAAACCTAGGCACAAATGCGGGAGGTGCAGGAATACCAGCTACCGAGAGATCCAGTGGCAGCGTAGCACGGGAAGGAGAAGGCGGACGTCTCGATGACACGAGGCGAGGTTGATAGCCAGCCCATCGCGGTACTGGTGATGGAGGCGGTGGAGGCGGCATCAACATATCTCTTTGTAATGCTGCAAAATCAGCTGACAATCTATTCATCCTATTAGACAGGTCGGCAGAAATAGTTGTCACTGGAGTCTGGTACTGCCGGACAGAAGCAGGAAGAAGTGGAGTACCAGATGCAGCAGTATATTGAGACATCGCCGGCCTAGCTGGGTATCTAGGCAAGTACGGGTGTGCAACCTTAACTTCACGTCTCCGAACAGAAGCGTGATATGGCATAGAACGCCTCACGGGTCTGGGTGATGGAGACCGGAAGTAGGCACCCGATGTACCGGAAGTCAAGTGTGACGTCATGAAAGAAGGGGAAGGTGACATCACACGACGAGGTACATCATGCGGTCGAGCAACAGAAGCTACGGAAGGGTATGATGCGGGCCTATATACTGCGGGGCGAACCGGAAGCGGAGAGTACGCAGGAGCAGTATGCAAATTAGGCAACCTGTTATACATAGACGGCATAACAGTAGCATCACACGTAGTAGCCAGCCTATAGTAGGCCGTAGTTGCCGCCATAGACGGAGCATGCGCAGATGCAGCAGGCTCGTAATACAACGATGATACCTGGGAGTGAGCAGATCCCATATGGTATGATGTTGCAGGTTGCATACGACTGTCCGATAAAATCGGACGAGACGTAGGTCGATATTGTATATCAGATGGAGCATAAGTAATGGTAGGTTGCGCCAATGCTGCAGTACCAATACTTTGCATGCATCTATCCACAGTGGCCGGGATAGATGCAGATTGATATAGAATATCAGTAGATGCACAAGTAAAAGTAGGTTGCGCCAATGCTGCAGTACTAATACTTGACGAAACTACCGGCATGTAGCAAGATACATTAGGGTAATTCGAATGCATATATCTATCCACAGAGGCTGGGATAGACGCAGACTGTGCGGGTCTACGATAATCCAGTCCCGAAATGACACACTGTGAAGGTCCTGACTTTAGCAGATGAACAGGCGCCCTCGATAAATTCGGCACGTTCCTTAATAGGGAACGGCTATAGTCTACATAATCGGGGACTGGATTATTACCAACAGATGTGTTCATAGATGCAGCAGTCGTCGGAAACGAACTGCGCTGATTGGTTGTTAATTTATGTAATGACGAATCCTTGACCGGGACATTAGTCACAAACTCCGAACTTACCATTCCGTATTGAGAGCCCGATGTCGGAATTGACGTCGTGGTTGAAGGGTCCAAGGTGGCCGTCAAGGAGAAGGTCGTCTGATTGTTGACATGACGACCGCCATCTTGTTCCCCCAACCCGGCCGTAACAATATCGGAAATAGTGGGTGGTGGAGACACATTAACAACCTCCGGAGAATTAGCGCAAGCCGAAAGAGCCGAAACAGAATTCGCAACGGACATTACTACCGAGCCTTGTATCTCCGACCCATTCCCGAAAGACTGAGGCGGAGATACGACCAAATTCTCGGCCCCGGAAAAGCCGGGCGGCGGCATAATTTCACCAGCATATGAGCCGACAATATACTCCTGAAATATATTGTCGGGCCACGATTCACATTCATCACACTTTGCGTACTGGTCGCACCAAACCCCCCGGCACGGTGGACAGGCGGAATGGGGATCCGTAGTCGGTTTGGACTTCTCACAAACAATACAGAAAACGGACGCCATGTTGGTTTTTATTTGATTCTCTCTTAGATACTCCCTGATGCGTTGACGAAATCCAGGCCAGTAATCACACAGAATCACAGTAAATCCCACGTATACAACAGGTAAATATCCCAGGTAAACAGCCAAGGTAAATATCCAGGTAAAGACGTAGGTAATCCGAGGTAATCCAATGTAGAAGTTTAACTTTTTTCCAAGACACAAAGAACAACGACTCCTCCACTACGAGTTGCAATGGGAAGAAGGAAGTGACGTGGTCGGTCACATGGGATCTGGGTACTCGCGCATGGGCATTGGGGCAGTACAGGGACTATTTTTATTCTGTGGTAATATGTTACAATTAGGCAATCGCGTAAGAACACGATAGCAAAAGTATGTGAAGGTAAGTTTAACAGCGCAAGAAATTATCATATTATCATTCCGAATATTGATAAAACTCATGACAAAGAAAGCAAATTCCAAAGAACGATTTCAATCAAACAACATGCATTCACAGCAAGTGTACAAAATAGTGTCAGTGCATGCAGTCAAAGCAGACTTAATTGTTCTCAAAAAAGTTGTCTCCCTTCATATATACGCTCGTTTTGAAAATCAAATTAAATTGGTTGCTTTTTTTACCGAGATTCGGAAAAATATCCAAGTTACGGCACACTTATATGACAAGTCATTCTTTAGCTGGACTAGAGAATTTATATACTTCAGTATATCGATCACACCAGCGACCCTATAATATAGGGTCTCTGATCACACACACGCAGATGAGACGATGCCAGACAGTCCTCCAGAGAGACCGTACTGGAGCGCGACTCGGCTCCCGTGAGTACGGTCAGCTTTTAGGTACGTCTCCCCGTGTCTCCAGTCAAGCAATCAATTTTCACAATTAATTACGAGGGATAATTAATGCATTCGATTTGGGAGGGGGAGGGGGGCACAATAAACAGCAAGATTTTGTGTGTTTGCACCCGAGATTAATCCTAATCGGTTTGATGAGTGGATTTACCAACACTACCACCAATATCGAAATTTGGACCCTCGATAACTGGCGTTGTCTGATTGTTGTCAACAACAACAATAATCATAATTTGTGACAACGAGCTGTTTGCTCATTTGCAATCGAGTCAGGTCATACTTACCTAATGTAAGGATCAAGGATCAAGATCAAAGGGGCGGACAAACATTGGACAAACGAAGACAGACTTTTTCAAACATCCAATTTTCTATCTTATCAGACATCACCAGATCACCTGTCGCATGTGTCTGAGAGGCAATCCAGGGGAGATAAATCCCCAGTTGAAAAGCGGATAAAAACATATGTTACAAGGCTTGGCGGGGGATAATTTGTGCCTAGATGTATTACTTGTGTAAATTTATACCGATTTCATATATTTGCAATCATTTTCGCTAGCCGTGACGGCGGTGAAGTATTATCCGACATTCATGTGACCATACGACGTTGTGATTTTCGCTAGCCGTGACGGCGGTGAAGTATTATCCGACATTCATGTGACCATACGACGTTGTGGGTACCTGCAAATATATGAAATCGGTATAAATTTACACAAGTAATACATCTAGGCACAAATTATCCCCCGCCAAGCCTTGTACTTCCTTTCCGCCGTCCTTTAGTATGAGCCATATAATAGGAGTCAGACCACCATTACAATTTACATTGACGGCAATGTTAAAAACTGTTAAAGTGCTAATGCAGCGAAATGGTCAATTTCATTTTTATCATGAATTTTTACGGTTTGGGATTTCTGCTTTAATTTAATAAAATTCTCACAGAGAGTTTTAAACAGGAAGATATTATATTTTGCTACGGAACGCAAGGGAGTTAGCAGATAAAGTGCGACATTTACGGTCGCCATGTTTTTGTATATGTGACGTCACAAGTATGACTTGCCGATTGACGAGCAAGCCAGCGATATGCGTAGCATCCCTTACTGTCCAGAAGTGTCTTTGAAGTAACTTTGAAGTAACTTTGAAGTGTGGCCATATTTCAACCTTGAAGTGCAAGGCTCAGAGTCAGAAGTGTGCTTGCAGTGTGGGTATTGTTTTGTAGCAATGCCATATAAGGGCATTGAAGTCACAATGAAGTCACAATGAAGTGTGCCTCAAATATTTTAATTAGGTACTGCAAAGGCACTTCATAGACACTTCCACAGAAGGGTAACCTTCATAGGCACTTCTGAAGTGCTCTTGAAGTACCTAATTAGAATATTTGAGGCACTTCAATGTCCTTATATGGCAAGTCACTTCATCCACTCTTCTACAGAAGGATACCTTTCATATGCACTTCTGAAGTGCTCTTGAAGTACCTTATTTGTATCATAGCAAATCCGTGTGATGAAAAGGTATGTAAAGCCACGAGATATTTACTTTCCCAGAAAAGAATACACAAATATATATTTGAGCACAGAAAGTTTTATTCAGAGAAAATACAGAGTGAGACAGAACAGTACATCATAAAATATTTACAATAAACCGCTAGCACAAATCCTTGAGACAAAATACAGCAGTTCTTTTTTTTTTGTATGCATTTATATGCAGTCTTTGGTATGAGAATTTACTGCAGTATTATTATTCAAGGGTGATCGTGTTCTTTTCCAACTTGAACTTGAAGCAGCAGATCTTTCGAAGGATAGTTTACTTCAGTTGCCCTGAGGTCCACTCGGACGTAACCCAACGCTGAAACCCACCAGTCTGAATTGTGAACTTCTTGGCCTGTGGCGATAAATACATGCATATAATTAAAACCTGATCAGTTGTATATATGGTTCCATATGACATGCAATCCAGTTTTTTTTTTGTTTTTTTTAATACACTCAGGATGATTGAATAGGTTGATTACCATAAAGGGTAAAGAATGGAACACATCCCTACGATTTACAAAAGATTGATGAAGATGTCTATTATCCTTTCTTTAGTACTCCATGATATACAACAATGGAGATAAACAGTTTGTGTGATGTTCTAGCCAATATACACTATGAAGAAATCAACCATACCTACATGTAGGTGTGCTCATTAAATTTCCCATCAGTCGAGTGGCTGCTTGAAGTGAGCCGAGTTCCTTGTTGCAGCTGTATTCTGGAATTATGAAAGTATTGACAAAGAAGCCATTAGAAACAATCATGTGGATTTTGATAATTTGTCTTTTTTTTAATTCCTGGTTCAACTAAATCTTCATGCAAGACTTCAAATAACAAATAAATGCTTATTAACTACAAATTGTATTCTTAAATTTTTAAAATGAAATAAATGTATGAAATGAAATGTTCTCATTTCTCAAGATGTGGGTAAAAATGTACAATTGAAGTGTGAAGATCTTTAGCTTTGGTATATGAGCAGTGCAATCAATAGACAAGGAAAATATAGCCTGTTATAATGATAAAAATTAAGTCTAATCATAATTGATTATACTTTTTCTGATTACAGCTAAAACAGGTAATGCTAACATTTTATTATCAATATATTCTAAAACTTATTTCTTTACCATTTTGTCAAAAATCTGGTATGGGAATATTCTACATTCTGCAAGGAAAAAAATCAATACAATTTATGAATCAATAAAAAATCAAAACAACAAGATAATTTATTTAGAGCTACCATCCCCCCAACCAGTTAAATCCACCTGTTTTGACATGAACTGAACAGTTTTGTGATAAAAATCTCACCCTCAGGGGATTTCCTCCAGGGGTGCATGCCAATCTTCATATGAGGTCCCCAAGCCTGGTGTTTCCAAGCTGACAATTCACCCAATCATAACAATGGCATTTAATCCACACTGCCTTGATCAACCTGGATAGATCTGAAAGTGATATTGGGACAGAGATATGGATATTTCGCCATGTTACATGACCCATTAAATTTGACTGCAATTATAAGGTGGAGTACATTATAATAACCTGCAGTCCATATAGCAAAATATTTATTGAGGCCAATATCAATTTTTTAATATGTCAAGGGAAACTTGTTGATAAACTAAATAGCTGACACTCTCAGGTCTACATCACTGTTCAGCTCAGTTCTTTGCTTATTAAGTTATGAAAAACAGAAAAATTTTAGTTATATTTATAAGTTACTTACCATATCACTAGCTGCTATCATCACCATCTGCAATACAGTTCTTCAAACCTCCATAGTTCTAGCTTAACAGGAATAAATCCATCTGATTTCTGCAGTTGGAGAGGTCAGCCATTTTGATTGTTATCGTCTGGTGGCGCCCCCAGTGTTCAATTAAATTTTCAAGGGCAGATAACTCGACTCATTTTGGCAAAGACAGTTCAGAATATAAAGACTATCAGAAACAGAAATTATATATATTATACTTAGTGATAATGATGAAGAGGATAATATAAAGTATTCTTAATAATGGGTATTTTTTTGTTGCTGACATTATGTTAGAAGTGATTCTTCTAAAAATATTTTCCCATTTTGTCCAATTTTACTATAAAATCATGGATTTGGAATGACTATAAAATCTGAATTCAACAAGATTTCTTATCTAATATGTGAGAGACTGGTGTTATTAATGTCTTTATTCTATTCAAATAGACACCCATAGTACTGATCACTTTAAAATATCAAAAAATATGTTCACAGTTCTGAGTAATATGTCAGTAACCACATGTGAATATTTTACACAGTTGTAGCTATTTTGAAATGTGAAGTACAAATCTGATGTTTGGTGGTTTCATTGAAATGAGATTTGATGTCACTGAGTGAAATCAAATCAGCCAACTTTAAGCTGGGTTATTCCCAGAGCTAATTAATATAACTGAAACTTGTAAACATGCAGTTCTAATTTATAATGTTATGTTACTGTAACAGTTTGTGGGAAAATTCCAATAATCTAGAAATCCTATTGGATTGAATCTTATAGGATTTTTCAGAATCTACTATAATAGGATTTTTTCAGAATCTTATAGGATTATTCAGACTCTTATATTTTAGAAGCTGATATGATTTTTTAGAATCTTTAGGATTTTTCAAAATCTTATAGGATGCTAGAAGATATTTTTTGCAAGGGGAAGTCCCCCAAGTTATGCTATATAACTGACAAAGTCCAAGAAGTGTCTTTGAGGAGTACCTTAGATTATGCAGAACAAAAACAAAGTCTCAGAAGTGTCTCTGAAGTCCCCTAAGTTTTGCTGAAGAACTGACAAAGTCCAAGAAGTGTCTTTGAGGAGTACCTTGGATTATGCCGAACAAAAACAAAGTCTCAGAAGTGTCTCTGAAGTCCCTCATTTTTTGTTATGAAATTGACAAAGTCCATGAAGTGTCTTTGAGGAGTCCCTTGACTACTGCCTTTTTCTAATGAAGTACCTTTGAAGTGTGCCAATATTTTTCTCTGTCGTTGAAGTGCCTTTCAAGTGTACTCTTCAGAGGCACTTCTAGGCACACTTCACATGAAGTGTGACACTTCTGGACAGTAAGGGATATGGCGAAGGCCAATCTTCATAGACTTAATTCACATTGTTGTTGAGTTAATACTCTTGATATCCATCACTGTCTTCGTATGGTAACATGCCAGGAATGAAAGAAAGAATCCAGTCGGCCACGTGTCCGTGCATGATCAATTAAAATGATTTATTTACCTTAATCCGTGGGCAGTACCGTAGTTGGACGAATGCATGCAGTTATATCTGATTCACATAGGAGGGAACGGGGTTTTCGTGGATTTATCAGTTAATATAACACATCAGCTGTCGAAACTCACAATATATTCCAAACTCTGTCTATGCAATTATTTGTCATCAAAAATATTCCCCTGGCATTAGAAATTATTTTAAAAATCTCCAAAGTTTGTATCGTCTGAGTAGCTGGATGTTGAATACACGATCATGCCGGCAACCGGGTAAGTGAAAAGATTAGTGAGCACAGAGCTTTCTCTAGGCCATGCACCAACATAATTTCAGAAATACTACGTAAAATATTAAATTGAACCGAGAAAACTAACATTTCAAACATTTCAACTAAAGAAGATTCAAACAACAACAAAACTCAACAAACAGGACAAAGACAACATTGAAAAACGAGTCTCTCGGGAGTACCTGAAATAAAAAATAAACATGAAATTAGTTCAACATTATTCCGAAAAAAATACATAATGCTAAAAAATTGTCTAATGTGATAATAAACGAGAAGGGTGCAAGATCATTTTACCGATAGCACAGAAAAATATACAAAACAAATATAATTTCTGATAAAAAAATATTATTCAACAATTTTGAATGGCTTTTTCTTACCGCACAAACTTATGAACAGTTTACATTTGCTTTCATAACCGATCATATTGTGGAATGCAAATAGAATATAGATCTAGAGTGAATGGAAGAAATTCTTAATAAAGCCTTCACTTTTTGCACAAGAAAACCGGAATGTGAAATTGAAGACCGAAGACTGTTGTTTTTGCTTTTGGCGCGCGGACCTCGGCGAGCGCACTTCAGACGGGCCGCTTCAGACGTCGTGATATATTTCATTCCAATTTATAGCATATAATATTATGTTTTTAGATCTAATTTAAAGTTGATTGTAATGGGAAGAAGAAACATATATCTCAGAGAATCTGGGGATAATGAAGATCGATCTTCGTTATTTTCTTAAAGTTGGAAATCCTTCCGTGTAATGATAAGTGATACCGTACAGCCATATAATGCATTGATGCAGGCAAACGAAATGCAGACACTGGCAGATAAATTTTATAAATATCATACAAAACACATGATTTATATAGACTCCAGATTCTAGGTAATTAATTTCACCAGATAAAAATAATAATGGAACTGCTCAGTGGAATTTGAAGTCATTTCTATGGCAATGAATTCAATTTAGCCTGGTTGCACACGGTAGGCTTTGCTCGGTCGCTTTTTGTATCTTCATTAGGTCCATACAAATTGTCTGTATTCATTCACAGGTATGTCTAATAATAAACCGTTGTCATACTTAATTTTCTGGTGAACATTAAATTCAAAAAATTTATTAAACAAACCAGTATATTGGCCTCGAGGACGGGCTTGCCTCCCTCCAACACTGTCCGCCATGCAGAGCCCAGACTCAAGCTGACCATCTGTCATACTTATGACGTCATCATATTTGTAAACAAAGCCAATGAAAACGGTCGCACTTTTAAGAGCACAATTGCACGCCCTTTTCCTTTTCAAATAAGAACTTCTCCTTGTCCGATTTTCCTCATGGATATAGCAAATTAATCATGAAAGAATAGAGAATCAAATTATTTAATAAAAATTTCGCTGCATTAGCACTTTAACGTAATTGCATCTCCTCGATTTTTAATAGTGGTCTGGTCCAACGGATCGGGACTATTTTTAATAGTGGTCTGGTCCCCATATCTATCCCAGGAGCAGATATGGGCAGATAGATTTGCCCCAACTTCTTGGCCTCCTTCTTCCTGTCCACGTTTTGTATAGTATTTTACACTGAACAAACAACAACAACAACAAATCACAGGTGCTTCTATATCTACCGTTCTATGTTCCACCCCCAACCCTAGTCTACGTTGGAGGTGGAACATAGAACGGTAGATAGAAACACCTGTGCAACAAATATGTCATGCACAATGATGCATATATCAAAACGTTGGCTTATTCATGGAGTTAAATAAGGAGGAGAGACTACTCCGCCAGATCAAAGTGTTCAATGTACGATTCCGCCACAGCAGGGATTCGTCGGATTAGCCTGTGTGTATTTGGGGGATTAAAGCAGGTTCGGTCATGTTCGGCAGTTGTCGGATTCCCGCGCATGCGCCCCATCGACGTCATCAAAGCTATTATAAGTGGCATCAGTACACAATTAATCACTTCCGGGTCGGTGCCCACGATCTACATTGTTTAGAAATTTGAGAGCAGATCTTTATGGATTTTATGAGCTGCGATTTTTCAGCATTTCTGATACATTTGATATTTCAACTTGCAGATGAGTCTTCAAACTGTACTTCCTGGTGTTGATTTGGGCCACTTTGAAAAAAGCATGGTGGATGAAGACATGATCAGTGAAGGGTGAGAAGGCTCCCTGTTTACAAATCGAATGACATTCTGTAGCACCAATCAGCTGTCAGTGGCGGTAATTTGAAATTTCCATGGTCAGCATCTGTCAAGAGTTCCACTGGTAATGTCCCACAAGGTAAATATTGACATGCCAGGTGGATTTATGCATTGTGAATTTTCTGGAGTTTTGCCGATTTTTAACGCTAATACATAACAAGTAACAGAATTAATTGTGCACTGATGCCAAGTTGAGTGTATTGGAAATGTGAATTGGTACTTAGCCGCTCGCTGTGCACGCCGCCGGGGAGTGTTGAGTTTGACCATGGAGGGAAAGAGAGACCATTTTGACCCAACAGTGATAGGCACATCACTTACATCGTTTCTATTATAAATTATATTAGGATTTTAAATTTTTCCAGTTTGACACTTGCTGAAAACATGTTTTATATGATGAGGTTATATGCATGTATCATCACACGTGCCGTTCTCGAATTATGAAAGAACCATTGTTTCAGATCATGCTGGCAAACAGAGATTATTCAATTCAAATATGTGAGATACCGACGAAGTTGTTTCACATGCAGGTCCATTTTTCTGCCGTGAGAAAGAATATCTTCGTTGTGCTGAAGGTGTTGCTCTTGGGCAGAAAATTCGTAAATAAGTTGTCGAACATGTATTTTCAGCTCTTATATATCAAAATTTTAGCAACACACGCTCACCGTGTACAATATAGAGGTCATATTCATTTGTAATAGATACAGGATGTGTTTATTATGCTTCCCGTTTTCAAATCCTCCTTTTGCCTTAATAATTGGGTAGAAATTATTTTTACTCACCAGGGAATCATTCCTCGTTTTCGTTAACGAGATTGTTTATTTTAGCATACGCTATCCAAAATCCGCCGTTGATACCGGCCGGTTCGATAAAAATGCTGTTGTCGACCCTTCAATTCAGCGCTCGTGAAAGATCACAATGCTACATAAGATATTCCATTCCTTTTCTTCCGATAAAAGCCTTCAAAGCCAAGATAGAACAAGTTTGAATGAGGGTGTTGTAAAAATTATATACGGGACAAACAGGCTCCACACATTAACACCAAAACCCCCTTCAATTGCCTCTTGCTGGTATATTTATTATTATTATTATTATTACCATCAGTAAAGTCCACTTTATATGAAACAAACTTGAAATGATTGAGGTGTTCACATGGCAGGGCGTAATAACCCCTCAGGGCCCCTTACTTTCCAAGTCTTGACAGACTCTCCTTTGATATTTAAATTGTCAATGGCTACATTGTTTTGAGTCCTAACTCCTCTCACCAGTGTAACAATCTGTATTCACATTTACCTGGAGGTGTCTGTTGTGGGATAGCCTTGCAAATGAAGTGTTTAGTTTATTTTTAGCATGTCCAGCTGTGAGCATATTTGTTTTAATGATCTTGCCACGCTTCCCAGCTTGTCCTTCAGAGAAATCGACATCAAATGGAAGAATCCAAAGTCAAGATAGGGGTGTGCGGGAGGGTTAGGTTACCAGCAGAGGGAATTACACTAGTACTCCCTGTTAAATCAAGATAGAAGGATCCAATACTATAGTCCACAGGGGGAATCTGGACTGCATCACGTGCAGCATGCAAGTTTCACCCAGACTAGAAATGACACTTATTCATATGCAAATGAGATCGTGTGTAACAACATAGAAGTGGCTGCCTGGGGAATACCTTGCCCCTTCTGAAGCCCGGATTCAGCTCTGCGTGGGGATGCGCCATTCACCAGCAAGAGGCGATTGGGGGTTTCAAAATAACGTTGCAGTATTATGGGTTTTTGTGTTAATTAATGTGTAGCCCCTGTTTGTCCCGTATATAATTTTCACAACACCCTCAATCAAACTTATTCTGTCTTGGCTTTGAAGGCTTTTAGCACTGTGATTGTTTGACAACAGCATTTTTATCGAACCGGTCGGTATCAACGGCGGATTTTGAATAGCCAGCGAAAATGACTTGAAACAAAAAAAAGCCAACACACGTATTTTCTTATATAAACAAAGATCAATTAACAGTTATCTATTTTACAGCATTCAACGATTTCAGATAATTTAATAGGTGGCGACAAAACACTGAAGCCGTGACCGGGACAAGTAGGCCCCTAACAGAGAAACAATTCTATCATTGTCCTTCCATATATCATCTTACCTTATTTTCAAGTTTGATTATATTTATCAGCAATTGTATTTCAAAACTTATTATATTAAACTTATGTAGAAAGAATGCGAAATAAAAGAAATATTGAATATTTTGTCGCTCGCCGCGACGTGGCTGGGCGCCGCCATTGCACCACTGCGTGACGTTTTTAGATGAGCGGAAGTGAGTGTATACTCATCTAAAAACGTCACAACGTCATGGAGATTTAAGGTTGATCGTGTTGATCATGCCGATAATTCACACGGAAAGGAATCCAGTGAATCCACTGACGTTCCCGTTGATTTTAGTAGTTCAAGTGTAACCATGAAAATGTTTACAAATTTAGAAGCATCGTCGTACAACTCAAATCACTAGACCATTGCAGAGGACGCTCTTTTAGTTTAGCGCTCAACTTCAAATTTTGCCCAAATTCAATCGGGCCAGTCTCAGTTGAAATACTTGTGGACGATATTCTTCAGCTGGCGGATATAACCTAAATCACTTTCCTTTTAGGAATTAACCTCATGGGATTTGCCGCGCCAGTTCTTTCCTCGAATTAAAACTCCGACCCAGAGTAAATCAAATGTCCATAGTTGAACGTCCTTGCATCAAGCGTTAGCCCTGACGTTGTCCTGAATGCTGACGTCATCAGTCACGTCATCATACAGGCAACATGGCGGCGCCCACATCGATCTCAAAGCGCAAAATTGACTTCACAAATTGTAATAAAAATAATAGATTATCGCCCTCAACGACAGTAAAATAGTTGGTTATATTTCTTTAAGGGTCTAACCTTTGTAATAGGAATCTATATAAAATAAAGTAAGTACTCCTTTAAGTAAAATTTGGAGTGGGGTAAGTATATTTTACTTAAACAAAAAAGAATTAATATTTTTTTTAAAAATGTTGTTCTAAGAAAAATTCTTAACTTTTTCTTGTTTAGGTAAAATATACTTACCTCATTTCAAAGAATTTTTTTCAAAAATTTTCTTATTTCAAGGAAATTTTAGGGCAATATCTTAAATAAGTAGGGTGTTTTTGGCAGTGTTTTAATTTTGCAGATAAGTAATACTATTTTTTGTGTTGGCTGTTATTTGTGTTGTTACCCTCCCTCCCTCATATATTTTCAAAAGACTGTTGACGTGAAACACAGATATTAACAGCGATGGCAACACCTAGAACTTGAAATCCCATCAAATGGCAACACTGAATGATGAACAGGTAGTAATATTCCAGTAATATTGAGTCTCGATGTAATAACGTTTGGTTACAATTACATGAGATGAGCAAAATTTATGCTCTCAGCCTAAATTAGTAATTTTGTACTTGAAGAAATCACATAAAATGTCGAATAATTGCTCCAAACAAAAGTCTTTAAAAGAAACATGGAAAATAACAATTCTATGAAAAATCCCTCCGGGCTAAAAATATATAACATGTAGCTTTATTTGTGATCTACTAAAGGCAGTTGACACTTGTATGAAATATGACAATGTCCATAATCTACATGTAGGGAAAATCAAGTTCAACAACTACAGAGAATGTTGTATGTAGGGGCCAACAGTCTAAAAAAAAAACAAAAAAAATCAAAATGCAAAAACATTGTATGCTGTTCTAGTTAGTTCAAACTGATCTTCCAACAAATGACAATAATCCAATGACATGTGGAAGTATTCTTTACTTATCGTAAAAAAGTCTTGAAAAATGGCACTAATTATATTTATCCCCAATGATTATTAAAGTGTGCCAGTCATAAACACAGGCTGGGTGTGATTGACCCTCTCCAAAATCCCCCAAAATATATGTATATTAATTTCTCAATAAGTGAAGCACACTACTGTCCCCTCTAATGAGTAAGCATAGGAAACGACCCCCTCTCAGTATATCCTGGCGATGCCCATGGTAAAGAACTAAGAAATGGCAGTCCACGGAAATAACGTCTTAATACAATTCAATCTTCAAAGTATTAGCATAATGAGAGCACAGATACTTGAAATATATGGCTAAAATAGAATTCCATATTAATACTTTGGTAAATTATATCATATCCTCCATGTACACTTTTATTTTCAAATTGATGTTTTGTGGTGTATTTGTGACCTGGAAAGCTTACCTTCATAGTTAGAGAAAGTCTAATATGAATGCAGGAAAGGTTAGTTTAGTGTGCCTGTCTACTGGCATTAAAAACCTAGCTTGATTGGAATGAATTATTAATACCTGAGATTTTATTATGGTTTCACTCTGTGAACTGCCACAGCCTGTGCTGGTACTGTTTGCTCCCTTAATTATACATTCCCTTCTCAACCAGGAACAGTATTGGCAAAATAAGCATGGGAGCGGCAAGCAATAAAACATTCCATACTGTGAATGGTTTCTCTGTGACTCAGTGGAATGTGTAGACATTGTTATCAGGACATTTTAATGTGCCCATCATAACAGCTTTGTTGTGGATGGAAATAAGATGGCAGTAAAGAGCCAGTTGTAAACCAGGTACTGGAACATTAGGATAATTGCAGCAGATTATGGCCATTAGCGCTTGTCATACAGAGTTTTGTGACAGCTTTAGCCTTTACATGTTCATGTTGCTAGCCATAAATGCAGCCTGTAGACTGTTGTTCAGTGATTAGGTTATTTAAAAGAAAAATTACAGCACAGGCACTAAAACAGCAAAGAGCTGAGTTACATGTTCACCCGATATATCACACAAAACCTACATTTATAAACAAAGGAGCGTCCATATCAATTGAGAAGGAATATATATCAAACTTAGTATATGGATCCTCAAAACTATCAACAGCTAAAATTTCATCTATATGATTGAAAAACTTAAATTTACACTTGAATTTCAGCCTACAATACCTACACTTTAAGGATTGAGGATTTGAGTATTTTTCTTATCTTTTGACATGCAATGTGTCATTATTTTAAAATTTGCCTGCACATTTAGTTAAGTTGGGATTCGAACTTCAATTCAGCACTCAGAATGACAAATGTAAATCTAATATGAAGTTCAATGCAGGTATTATTTGGTAATTACCAGTTCCTGGTAATACATATTGGGACCGGGTTATATTTTCACCTATAATATTTAAATTTACAAGACCTGCCAAGCTGTCACTGGCATTACATAATGACATGACAGTTTGAACAGTAAGGTAATAAATCGTTTATTAGCTTTATGACATTTCTCCATCCTTCAAATTTGTTCAACAATATGTCCTGTTGAACCAGCAATGTACTTGTTTAATGGTTGTATTTGATAGCCACTTTATTAGTGACAGCCCATGATGTAAACATGGTATCCTGGACAACCAGACTCGTACTTCACTCAAGTTAGGACGTAAATGTACCTGCTAATTTTTATCACGGGCATGTGGACGCCGCCAATATAAAATACATCACATGGAAATGTGGTACACTTGATCGGGCCAGTTAAAGCTAAAATAGAAGTTTTATACATGCGATTCTGCCTTACATGTATATCATGTATTCTTTCAAACGATACGTGCTTGTGTTTCTAAAACTTCAACTCGACTGAATAAAGTTAATTTGAAACATTTGATGAAAGAGTGCTACATGTACATGTTTGATCAGAGATATATATGTTCATGTAATTGATGAGATTAGTAGGGAAGTAATGTTGATGTTAATTTGGATGTAACCTGAACGAAGTTTGATGCCTGTTGATTGGCACCATTGTTTGCATACAAGTGCTTTGACCTTGTCACATTTTAGTACAAATATATACCACAATGCAACTGTTTCTGAGTCGAGGCCAAGGGGTTCTCAGCATATCCTGCAGTTGAAGAGAATACAGGATCTTATGGATTAAGCGATAAAACAAGGCTGTTCTATAGATAACAACTTCTTTATTGCTGTGGATCTGATGTTTCGTTGGAGATACTTTCACATTTTTCAAAGCTAATGATGTCAATATCCAAAGAATAGCCTTGTGTTATATACCCTGACCTCAAAATGCCTATTAAAGAAAATAAAAATCTTAAGTGATACTGTTGAACTTATTCCTGTCTATGTTTCAGACCAGTACCTCCTTGAAGACATGCTGTTTGACACAACATTCTTCTCCCAATTCCTGGAGGTGAGTACTCTATGTTTGAACTCGTGTTAAGAAACTTTCACGGAGAGTACATGTGCACGGACCAAGGTTAATCTGTCGATTGTCTGTCAATTCAGCTATCCATTCATGCAAAACTTGTTTTCTTTCGACTCCTGCATCTCCCATCTCCTGAATTTTCACATTAAATGTATGTGCCCTGTATTGGGTAGATGTGCTTTTGTGTTTGCCTATGCATTCAGTTCATGGGAATTTCTTTGTCCATTCATGCATTTGTAGAAAACATTCACTTGTATGCGCAGAGAATTCTATATGTCACACTCTATTTATTCTTTGTTTTCTCTTCGGTAAAGTTTCGAGAAGAAGAATCTCTGGTCATGGTGATGCTGCAGGATTTTCAGGCCCGTAAGTTCCAAATGCGGATATCACAACCAGACGAACTACCAGATAAAGACGTCAAGGAGATAGAAGATGCCATTATGTCCTGTTCAACTAAACTGAATGCCTCCCTAGCTCGAAACCGTATCAGACATCATGCGGCATCAGTTGACTTTTTACTGCCGGAAGCTGTCCGTAATAAAGATGAAAGTAGTTCTAGAGTCCCAGTGTACCTTTGGGTGAATCAGCTCAAAACTAGGTAGGAATCCATGTACTTAAAAATTCTGATAAATCAAGTTAATTATTATTTACTTCACGTAAGTACTGCAGTATACTGCAAAAATGGCAGTAATTATATTTATCCCCATTGATTATTAAAGTGTACCAGTCATAAACATGGGCATCCTAAATAGGGGTTGTTGGGTGTGGATGACCCTCTCTAAAATCCCCTAAAATACATGTGGCACCGGTATATTTATTTCTCCATAAGGGAAGCACACTACTGTCCCCCCTAATGAGTAAGCATAGGAAACGACCCCCTCTCAGTATATCCTGGTGATGTCCATGATAAAGAACTAAGAATTGGCAGTCCACGGAAATAATGTCTTAATTCAATTGAACCTCCAAAGTATTAGCATAATGAGAGATACTTGAAATATGTGGGTAAAATAGAATTCCATATTAGTACTTTGGTAAATAACATCATGCATGGATGGATATGTCTAAAATTGCTTAGCCATTCCTTTATATCGGACATTGGCGCACAGCAGCTTTGACCTCGATTTGAAAACGAAAGCGTGGTTTCAAAACGTCACTTTGCAACGACATGATACGCAACGTCACAGTGTTACAGAGAACCCTCACATTGTAAAGCTCCTCATGATATCTCTGAACTATGTCAATTTCAATAAATGCCATGGTGATGTATCATTGACCTCTTTTCTGAAAATGGATGTGCACAGATACCCCCAAAGTCGTCTATTTCGGATTGACAAATACCTTGGACATTTAGGGAAGCTCTATGAGAAAAGGAGGGCAAGGGGTTAAACATTTGAAAAAAAAATGCATTTTGAGATAAAAGCAAAATCTCTAAGTGAGCATAATGATAATTTTAAGCTGTAGTATATGTATTTACACATGTAATGATATGTACAGTATTAACGATGAAACATCACGTCTGATCATTGATATTTACTGTCAAGTTGTAATGATGTTTTTGTATACTGACAGTATTACTGATGTAACATCACGTCTGATAATTGATGTTAACTGTCAAGCTGTAATGAAGTTTTTGTATACTGACAGTATTACTGATGTACCGTCACGTCTGATCAATGATGGGTACTGTCAAGTTGTAAAGATGTTTTTGTATACTGACAGTATTACTGATGTAACGTCACGTCTGATCAATGATGGGTACTGTCAAGTAAGCCCTACCTCTGAGTTATCTTGTCACCAGTTCTCCGTGGATCCCCATTGCGAAGATGTACTCGTGTTCCCCACAGAGGCCAGGGAAGACATCATGGCTCATGATCTTCTCTCAGACGGACATATACTCTTACAGGTGACAATTGCATATACATTACCTTACAATCAGTTACAATGAATTTCCTTAAAAAATGTTTTTGCAGTTTTACTGGGATTTTTTCTGTCTATCATTTTGTGACATTCAGTGTACTATAGTTTTAAGCTGTTTATGGGGAAGGCCTCTGATAAGCCCATAAATATACAGTCCAGAAAATTCTTTTATTAATCCAAATTTCCACATACACACTTTCTGTTGCTTATATGTACATGCTGTAGAGTATCTTGATCCAGGGTTTGCATGCCACCATAATTAAAGTTAATCCTTAGATAATATCTTGCTTCAATAGCAGCAGGCAGTGTCCTGACATGTGACTGATCCCATCAGTTCTGGTTTGCTAATCAGGGCGCTTTGCTACCTCTTTACAAAGGAAATGTAGATGATAACTGGACTATTTTTGAATTGAAGTTGCCAAAATTTTCATAAATGTAAGCTTATTGGTCCTTTAATTGTTGGAATAGCAGGAAAATTTGATCCATATTCACACCAGTTATAAACAGTTGAAAAACCCACCCTAGGTTAATGAGATAGGAAAACCCACCCCAGGTTGCAAACTATTATTGTCTGGGAATAAACTAGTGTTTATGGGTTGTGTGAATTGAAGTATTAGATACATTTACCATGCGATGTATGTATATAGACATCATGTATTCATCTTCACAATATGCTAATGTTCCATGATTCTTTCTGACCAATAGGACAAGTCGAGTTGTTACGGACCCCACACTGTCAGAACATTGATCAATGAGACGGACGATGTGGTTCATGTGAACATTGGCTCTGGTGTCACCACAGCACATCTCGCCAGTTTATTCGGCAAGAAAAACAACCATATTTGGGCATTTGGCAATTTCACGTCAGAGGAAGAAATGCGGAGAGTTCAGAAACTGATGGAGAAACTGGGTGCTAAAAGTATCCTTTTATTGGAATCTGCTGAATGAAGAAAGGCATTTAAAATGCTATGTGACATTATACTCCAAATTTGACATGTTAGCAGTAAAGGGTATGCAACTATAACTTCCTCAATATATAAGAAACGGTTCACACAGTTTTTGTTTGCATCAGTGTTTACAATGTAACCTTTCACCACTGGAGAATACTATGAAAATATTGACTTGTTTTGAGAAGAATATGCAGTTTTGTTGCCCCGAGGATGAGCATATTGCCCGAGCCGCAGACGAGGGCAATATGCATAGCAGAGGGGCAACAAAACTGCATATAACTTCATAACAAGGCAATAATTTCATTATTATATTTATCAACTTAACTCTGTGCTAATCTATTATCCCTCGAGCAAAATATTGTTTTATGTTGTAGAAGAAATTACTGAAAGGTTCTATCACCCCCTGCATACTTTACATGAAAACATATAGAGAAGCTATGTAAAGAACAAGTCGATACTTTTTTCTACGAAAAATGACATCAAATTGGATTTTTTTTTCAACAATAAAATAGATGCACTGAGAAATGTATTGAAGCCATAACCTCTGACCTGTGATCTCTGATTATGCTTATGGTTATGATCACTACATAGAATATTGACTTGTCATTTGTGTCAGACATCCTATTGTGACATACGCTGAACAACAATTGGGCGTGATAACATCATCATGACTTCAACAAAGGCATTATGTTTTAGCATTCTGATGTTGTAGGTGTTACAATGGGAATGTCGCCTAGAACATTCGCTACGATTTCTCACTATGAACAATCACAATCAGACTCTGATGTCATGGGTCAGCAGGTCATATTCTTTGCCATTTACAAACATATGTGGTATTGGAGAATTTCAAATTTTTGAACCATTCCCAAAAACAGTATAGCAATGTTAAATGTGAAATATAAGCCCTTACAACTATTTAGCATAAACAAAGTATGGGGTGGGGGACCATTTGTTAGAACCAATTTGATCACCCCAATTATTTTGGTTGAGAAATGCACTCCCGTTGATTAAATTATTAGAACGTTTACGGTATACATATATCTATGGTAGTATGGAAACTATAAAACCATCATTGGAATGAAGTGTGTATATTTGATTTGCTAGAATTTTTCATTTCCTCAGTTTATATTCTGGATCAGGTGAAACATAAACCTGTAGGTCTAATCAAAACAGGTTGAAGAGAGTCGAGAGACAGCCATTGTTATAGTAAATTAAATTAACATATTCGATACAGGAATGATTGAAGACTTCTGTCAGTTGGAGGAGAATACTTCCAAGTTCTTATGTACGGATCCAAGGGATTATGACACTGTAATAACTGATGACATGTCATTATGTACACTGTGCCATATTGTTACATTGGATTTCCTGTCTGTCCCCAATAAATCACTGAGAATATTAGATAAAGGCCACGACTCAGTAAAATTCCTGGACCAGTCACGATATTCTCAAGTGTCATATTATACCAGCCAATTAGCCAGTGCACATTAATCATTCATGTTAATTAGGCTGACAGCTGGGATAAATCAATACAATGAGAACAAGACTTCAATAACTGTAGATGCTGATGTTGGACCATTGCAGTACCAGTATTTCTATAATGACAAGCTTGTTACAATCTTTTATAATAGGAGATAAGTCTTCTTATAATTCCAGCCCAGGAAATGCAATATCCAACTAAGAAATACGGAGAAGATATTATAATTTGATGGAATGGTGCAAAAGCAGATGTTTTAAAACATTTGTCTCTTTTGTTTCTTCAGAATTTAAGGAGGGGTCAATTGAATAAGATTGACTTGTCAGAACTTGACCTCAAATGTGAGGGTGATTGAATGTTGATAGAGTGATTGAATACGTAGAGAATTTTACACACGCATAACTAACTGAGGAGGAAACACACATAAAGTAATTCAATTATCATATTAGCATTCATTGTTCACCCCCCCACCCCCTCACTTTGCCTTGAAGTTTAATCGTTCCCTCTAATACATCATTATGTATGTATCTAATCATTATGACTGAACCTAGACTTGGGACTGCCAGGGATAACTTTATGATAAAAGACCACTTAAATCATGTAGACTTGTCAACAAAAAACAAATTGTGAGAAAACATGTAAGGCAAGTAAATAGTGAAAGTTTTATTCCTACGAAGTAGGCTACCATCTGCAAATTGTCTGGTAGTCAGTGAGTGAGTGAGTGAGTCCATCCGAATCCTTTCGTCTGCAAAATAGGCAGAACCGTTGACATTAGAACCTTGATTTTTTGCATGGTGCATTAGGGGACTGTTACCAGCAAGTTCTGAACCGACCTACTTTTGATGAAAATTTCTGGTGATTTTTGATAATCACTGGTGATTCTGACTTGGGCTGTGGCCATCGTAATATAGGCAGGATTTCAACTTGGGGCAGGGTATTTCCAAGAGTTCAGTGCGCGTCGGAGTCCTAATGCCTACCCTACTTCGTAGGTCCTGTGATGTTAGTCACACTGCCATGTATCATTTGGTAAACTTTCCATTATAAATGAATTTGATAGCCCCAATACTGTGGAGTGTGAAACTACTTGCTGTGATTGAATGATTACAGTGTTTACCATAACATAACACTGAAACAATGATAATATCAGTAAGGACAATACCTCAAATTATAGAATGGGAAAATATTATTCATGTAGTCTTTTTTTTTTAAATCTGGAGTTGGATTCCTTAACTTTATACAGATGTAAAAATAATGCCAGACAGCTTTTTAGACACATCACCTGAGGATTCCAAGTTGAAATCTGCCAAAGTGGTCCTGGTGACAGCCGAGTGTAGTAAATCTGGTATCAAGAATCCAGTGGATTTTGTTGTGAATGAGGGAGAAGGTACGTTTGAATGCTTCTACGATGAGTTTGACCCAACATTTTGAAATAAAACAAATGCTGTGAATTATTTGTGGTGTCTGATTTGCATTGTAAAATTGGACCGTGAATTTGAAACTGTAAACTTGGAACTGATGACCATTCATGTTTTTGGTAGATTTGAGATTTATAAAAAAAAAGTGATTCATGTAACTGCAACTTGAATATCTTTGGCAATAAATCCTCAGATTTTTTTGCCATATCCTATGTATATGAAACAGTTTCTTTGATGAAACATTGAGACTTAATATCAGTCCCATTTATTTTCACTGCTTTCTGTTTTCTGAAGAAAATCAAGAAAATTGTGATGAATTAAAAAAAAGTTTAAAACATTGTCAACATGAAGGCTGTGTGAACCAGAGTTGTCTCCCTTGGTGTGATCAGTCTCCACTCTTATACTATACTTTCACACATCTGTGTATGATAATCATATTCGATGCTCTTGCATAATTTTGAATGTTACAGTAACGTTAGTCTTAAGGCAACCGTTGACATATTTATATAGAAATGTGCTTTTAAGAAGCAGATTTAGATGTTATACCATATTCATAATTTGTTCAAACACACGCGTTTCTTATCTATGTATATACTAGCATACTATTATATTATTAAGCATTATGCTTCTAGTCTCAATGCCATTGTTTATGTTAAATGTTGTATATAGTGTTTATCTGGTCTATTACTGGGTCTCAGACCTGTTCACCTTGTATCGATTAAATAAATAAATAAAAATAAATAAATATTCACCCCTGATTATTTCAGACATGACAATACTGAAAGATTTATCTATAGGGGAGACAGGTAATGCAGTATCAAACCTGGGGAAGCTGATAGCCAAGCAGAATGCTGTACTCAAACATGCCATGAGAAGTAAGTGCTCTCTCTTTAATGATCTCAGAAAATGTTTTGTAATATTACCATTCTTACTTCAGTTTGCCCTTTCGACTAGGGGTTGCTGTCTTTTATGTAATGTTGAAAGCTACCTATCTAACACGAGAGATCCTGAAGGATCTTGGCGCCCACCATTGTCCGATAATTGTAAGCTAATAACAAGAGGATCTTTTTGTCCATTGTTACTAAGAACGAACGATTGATTTGTAATTTTGTTTACAGAATTTCGAATCTGAGCGAAAAAGACCGAAAAGGGACACTGGAAAACACCAAGATATAGTCTATCTAAGTTTCAGGAGTTTCAAGATTTCTAGAAACTGTTCTTATGTCGGTTGTTATAGTACAAGAGAAATGAGCAAAGTTAGTCTGAAAGTGAATGTATATGTACAGAGTATCCTTCGTCTTCGTTTTGTAGTATTTTTATTTTATTTATTTTTTTGCACGTGTCATCATTGGGTACTGGAAGCGGAGAAAAATCTCTTTGACACTTTGGCATGAGCTATGGAACATACTTAAGATTTTATAATTAGGAACGAATGCTAATTCTGTTCTGTTTACTGGGCTAGTTTGAGATATCTCTTTTAAGATACCATGTTCGAAAATAGTAAGATAGTACAATACTTGATACTGAAGGGATCCGGTCCGCGCAGTAATGTTGAAACTTCGAAAGTGTCTGAATCCTGATTATCTCCCTTGGATCGAAACATGCAGTAGTCTACAGTTGTCGAGTTGTGACGTTGTGTCACAAGAGTGACGTCCCTTCATGTAGCCGACCCGCCGGCAGACAAAAGGGTGGGGCAGTTCTTGCAACTGCATGGACTAAAGAAAACTGATTTAAAATTTGAAGAAATACATTTTAATTCCGAATTATTTGAACTCCTTGATATGGAAGGTGAAGGTATGGATATTCTCTATAGTCAATATATAGAATATGCCCCACCGTTTGATCCACCGACTCTTGTGATGCAACGTCGCAACTCGGGAATACCGTATTAATTTGAAGCGTAACTTGGATTTTCGAATCGGATCAAAAATGTATCTTGCACAACTAGGCCCCATGTGGGACCTGTGTACCAAATTACAGAAAGATCCATGAAATATTTCCTGAGAATTCACGATAACTACGTTTCAAGGGGAAATTCAAGATGGCCACCTGGTGGCCATATTGGATTTTCGAATCGGACCAAAAAAGGCATCTTGCACAACTGGGCAACAAGGGGTATCTGTGTACCAAATTTGAGGAAGATCCATGCAGTACTTCTTGAGAAATCACGATAAAGTTTCATTGGGAAATCCAAGATGGCTGCCTGGTGGCCATATTGAATTTTCGAATCAGACCATAAAAGGTATCTTGCACAACTAGACCCAAAGGGGAACCTGTGTACCAAATTTGAGAAAGATCCATGCAGTACTTCCTGAGAAATGACGATAATGTTTCATGGGAAAATCCAAGATGGCTGCCTGGTGGCCATATTGGATTTTCGAATCGGACCATAAAAGGTATTTTGCACAACTAGACCCGAAGGGGAACATGTGTACCAAATTTGAGAAAGATCCATGCAGTAGTTTCTGAGAAATCGCGATAACAAGGTTTCATGGGGAAATCCTAGATGGCTGCCTGGTGGCCATATTGGATTTTCGAATCCGACCAGAAAAGGTATCTTGCACAACTAGACCCCAAGGCGCCTGTGTACCAAATTTGAGAACAATCCATGCAGTAGTTTCTGAGAAATCGTGATAACAAGGTTTCATGAGGAAATCCAAGATGGCTGCCTGGTGGCCATATTGGATTTTCGAATCGGACCAAAAAAGGTATCTTGCACAACCGGGCAACAAGGGGAATCTGTGTACCAAATTTGAGGAAGATCCATGCAGTACTTCTTCAGAAATCATGATAAAGGTGGCCATATTGGACTTTCGAATCGGACCGATAAAGGTATTTTGTACAACTAGACCCCAAGGGGAACCTATGTACCAAATTTGAGAAAGATCCCTGCAGTTCTTCCTGAGAAATCAAGTTGCATGGGAAAATCCAATATGGCCGCCTGTTGGCCATATTGGATTTTCGAATTGGACCAGAAAAGGTATCTTGCACAGCTAGATGACAAGGGGGACCTGTGTACCAAATTTGACAAAGATCCATGCAGTAGTTCCAGAGAAATCGCAATAACAAAGTTTCATGGGGAAATCCAAGATGGCCACCTGGTGGCCATATTGGATTTTGGATTCGGACCGAAAAAGGTATCTTGCACAATAAGACCCTAAGGGGAACCTGTGTACCAAATTTGAGAAAGATCCATGCAGAACTTCCTGAGAAATGATGATAAAGTTTCATGGGGAAATCCAAGATGGCCACCTGGTGGCCATATTGGATTTTCGATTCGGACCGAAAAAGGTATCTTGCACAATAAGACCCTAAGGGGAACCTGTGTACCAAATTTGACAAAGATCCATGCAGTAGTTCCTGAGAAATCGCAATAACAAAAGTTTCATGGGGAAATCCAAGATGGCCGCCTGGTGACATATATTAGATTTTCGATTCGGACCGAAAAAGGTATCTTGCACAATAAGACCCTAAGGGGAACCTGTGTACCAAATTTGAGAAAGATCCATGCAGTACTTCCTGAGAAATGACGATAACAAAGTTTCATGGAGAAATCCAAGATGGCTGCCTGGTGACCATATTGGATTTTCGAATCGGACCAGAAAAGGTATCTTGCACAACTAGACCCCAAGGGGAACCTGTGTACCAAATTTGAGAATGATCCATGCAGAACTTCCTGAAAAGGGCGATACAAAGGTTTCATGGGGAAATCCAAGATGGCTGCCTGGTGGCCATATTGGATTTCGAAATCGACCAGAAAAGTTTATCTTGCACAACTAGACCCCAAGGGAACCTGTGTACCAAATTTGAGAATCCATGCAGTAGTTCCTGAGAAATCGTGATAACAAGGTTTCTTGAGGAAATCCAAGATGGCTGCCTGGTGGCCATATTGGATTTTCGAATCGGACCAGAAAAGGTATCTTGCACAACTAGACCCCAAGGGGAACCTGTGTACCAAATTTGAGAAAGATCCATGCAGTAGTTTCTGAGAAATCGCGATAACGAGGTTTCATGGGGAAATCTAAGATGGCTGCCTGGTGGCCATATTGGATTTTCGAATCAGACCAGAAAAGGTATCTTGCACAACTAGACCCCAAGGGGAGCCTGTGTACCAAATTTGAGAATGATCCATGCAGTAGTTCCTGAGAAATCGTGATAACAAGGTTTCTTGAGGAAATCCAAGATGGCTGCCTGGTGGCCATATTGGATTTTCGAATCGGACCAGAAAAGGACCCCAAGGGGAACCTGTGTACCAAATTTGAGAAAGATCCATGTAGTAGTTCCTGAGAAATAGCGATAACAAGGTTACATGGGGAAATCCAAAATGGCCGCCTTGTGGCCATATTGGATTTTCGATTCGGACCAGAAAAGGTATCTTGCACAACTAGACCCGAAGGGAACCTGTGTACCAAATTTGAGAAAGATCCATGCAGTACTTCCTGAGAAATGACGATAATGTTTCATGGGGAAATCCAAGATGGCTGCCTGGTGGCCATATTGGATTTTCGAATCGGACCATAAAAGATATCTTGCACAACTAGACCCGAAGGGGAACCTGTGTACCAAATTTAAGAAAGATCCATGCAGTAGTTTCTGAGAAATCGCGATAACGAGGTTTCATGGGAAAATCTAAGATGGCTGCCTGGTGGCCATATTGGATTTTCGACTCAGACCAGAAAAGGTATCTTGCACAACTAGACCCCAAGGGGAGCCTGTGTACCAAATTTGAGAATGATCCATGCAGTAGTTCCTGAGAAATCGTGATAACAAGGTTTCTTGAGGAAATCCAAGATGGCTGCCTGGTGGCCATATTGGATTTTCGAATCGGACCAGAAAAGGTATCTTGCACAACTAGACCCCAAGGGGAACCTGTGTACCAAATTTCAGAAAGATCCACGCAGTAGTCACTGAGAAATCGCGATAACAAGAATTGTTTACGGACGGACGACTGACTGACTGACGACGGACGACGGACGAAAAGCGATTTGAACAGCCCACCATCTGATGATGGTGGGCTAAAAATGTTACAAGGTTTGCCTAGGAGATTAAGAATTAATGTAAACGAAGTATCAGTTATGTTGCAATGCATGTTCAGTTCAATCAGACCGACTACACAGCTGTAGCACACAAATAAGCACAAGGCTGTGTAGTCAAATTGGTAAACTGAAGTAAGAAGTGTAGTAATCGCAGATTTCCAAGGTGTGAAGGATTTTTTTTTCTTCTTCAGAATATGTGAATGAATCATGATCGCTACTTGCTGAAAACTTCTTTGCTGGTCTGGAATCATTCTTCAATTGGGAAAATTTTCTCGACTAAAAAATGATATTGCGACTCAATCAAGAGAACAATAATATGATAAAAAAAGTAATAAAACAGTAAAAAGTGCCATATATCAGTCCTCTATGGTACATGTAAGTTCTGTATTAATTCAAATACAGGACTGATAAAGTCTTGTCAGATCACATGTAGTTATAACATCTTTGGTAGTTAACATAGATAATATATGGATGATGTTGTAAGTTTGGTTATTCTTTATGAACTATTATGAACTTTGCTTTGAAGACTGTTCGCAAACTAGTTATTATTGTTGTTTTGTATTTTTAGTGCCCAAAGTTCAAGCCATTGTTTACTGCACAAGGTCTGTCAATGAGTCAGAAAATGAGAATGTCCTCAAAAAGGCGATAGAGTATGCAAATAACTCCCATCTACGTAAAGTTCCATACAGGGTAGTGCCCCCTGTTCTGCCATTCAGTGGTGAGGACATTGACAGTGGTCAGTTTTTAGATGGGAAGTTCCTCAAGGTCAAGGCATCCGAGACAGCTAATGGATGTTTCATCGCAATCATGACGAGAGAGGTTAGTGTTGAAAAACTGGGGTTTCACGTGGTCTGGTAATCTCTAATAATTCACAAATATTGAAAAAAAAATTTAGAAGCCAATTTCAGAAAATATAGCTCAGATTGTTCGGAACTGTTCTCAATTGGGATGCTTTACACGGGTTGGCAAAAAAAATTCAATCAGTCTACTTTTTCAATTGAATAATTTAAGTAGCTGGTCTAAAATTGTTTGAATTATTCATTACCAGTTTCAGATAATTATTGTCACTGTGATGGTCGGTGATACACAAGAAGCATGTGTCACCGAATGAAGTCAGAGAACACAAGTTGACAGTCACTGTATGGATTCTTATAAACACTACTGGGCATCATGGGATATGTTTTAGTTTTGAATCATTTGATTGGTCAATTCAATTGTAAACCTAGCATTTCATTGGTTTGTGAAGAAATTCCAGCCAATCAGAGTTTCTGTAAAGGTTAATGTGATACATCAATCTCAGTTTCCTGAATATGATCAAGGTACTGAGATGGGTAACATATCTCAACTAATTTCATTCACAGCCTTTTTCATGTACTTCTGCTTTTGGGTGGATCAACATGAGATCATCTATATGTTGTTTTCTTGTACAGGATATATACCTTAGAGAGAGGAGAGGAAAATTACCAAGTAATTGAATATCTAATTTGGATCATTGCAATTTGTGATAACATGTTGAGGATATATGGACATATAAATGCACCATATACACAGTTGGTATATTAATGTTCTTATGTGATCATGTACATATATGTATGTTGACTGTATTACTGGTCTGTAATGGCTGTGTATCTTGGTCAATAAATTTTATCTTGTCTTATCATAGCAGAGTGCTTCTGTTAGACACACTGGTTACTCCATGGTCAATAATGTTATGGTTAGTATTAATTGTTTTTCTGGATTTCATTCACAGCCTGAAGAAGTGAAGGAGACGGCGAAGGATGTTTTGGCTCGTGCTGCAGCGAAGGGTTTATTGGGCCCGAAAGGTGACAAATCCAAGAAATCTAAAGCTTCAGAGGAGCATGACGAAAAGGGAGAAGGGGAGACAACTCAGAGTTCTCTTCCCTTTGGTATTGAAACTGAGAGTGCGGAAAAATTCATACAGCGACGGGTAAGACGGTCACCACCGCAGAAAGCGCACAGCCCAACCCGTTCACCCATCCACGCAGTTGCTAAGGTCCAGACCCGTAACCTTAATTACAAGGGCTCTGGTGGCCTGATA
This sequence comes from Hanleya hanleyi, assembly GCA_036873755.1. NCBI lineage: Eukaryota > Metazoa > Mollusca > Polyplacophora > Lepidopleurida > Hanleyidae > Hanleya > Hanleya hanleyi. The sequence continues at coordinate 65,011 of JAVTVY010024492.1, forward strand.
GGACATCACCGTCACCCACGACACGTCTCAGTACGCACCAGCGAGTCGATCGGCATGCGTCTCTACAACGCCAGACTGCATTCACTCGACCATTCACTGCCACCTAAGACAAAGCCGTACGTACAGGAATATCGCAAAGTGGTGAAACACCCGGCTCCCTTCCGATGAGATCTCAACTCTCCCTCATTAACTCACTCTCACTTCACAGCAATAAGCTTGCCTCCACTCACCATTTATAGCTTTTTTTGTCACATTATTATATTAATCCTTTGTGTCATTTGTTTATAATTTCATATTTTTAGGCAAGAAATGTACAGTGTGTACAGTTACATATATTCATAATAAATATTGAAAATATTCATAATATATATTCCAATAGAAGTAAGAGAGCAATAAATATGTTGAATGTATAGACTGAAGGTACCAGTACAGGTATTTTCATCAGTAATGAGTGCTAGTTCTGGATTGACAATGTGTACATTATGGTACCTATAATTTATTTATCTATAATCTACGAGAAATTTATTTATCTGTGAGAGTATGTGCCTTCTTCAGATGATATTTATATATTTTTCATCGTAGACTGATCAAAACAGTATTGAAATATGCCTTCTATCAAAAATTTATTTCTTCACATCAAATTACATGTAGGTTGATGAAAATCATATCCAGTAATGTACAATGTATTGTTTACACAGTATTATTGTACAGTGTATTGTTTAATGTTGCCATATGTATTGAATTTTAATTAAGCGTTCAGTCTTTGACTGTATGAATCTCCAAATAGGCATGTTATTTGTTTGTTTATCTTCTTGATTTGGGTGACATTAACTATAAATGACTCACAATTCTGTCATACATGTACCTTCCCTCTTAAGTCATATTATACATGTAGCACTGATTGAAGTATGAAAGCAGAAGTCTGTAGCAATGTCCACAGTGATCAGATGACAGCCAGTGTCACATCAAAACTCGAATTTTGCACAAGTCCTATCATGTATTTGCAGATAGCAGGCCATACCAAATCTTGTTAGCCCTGTAATATTCACAGTTTTTGCAGACCATTAACTCATACCATATAGCAATACCACTGATAAAAGTACCATGACAAGTTCTGGTCCTTGATTGTGATTCCTTCAGTCTATTGCTTCCATTATCACTACTCACAATAACTTTCAGATCACAAGTAGCATTGATGGATGGACCCAATACTTAAATTACTCCAGTAAATTCATCCGTGGTTATCCTTTCTGTGGATAATTAGAGGGAAGTAGGTTGATCACATGGTTTATAGGTAACCTCTATACACATCAATGTATAGTTTTGATCATTCAGATGATTATGAATGACTCTGATCCGTCCCAGTACTCTGATAGATGACCGAACTTAATTTTCTCCCATATTCAGTGAATCAATTGATAGCTCAAGTACAATAAGATCTCTTATCTATTGTATGTTATATTTCCTTAAGCTGCGGGCAATGGGCATCCGTCAGACAAGGTAAATGAGATTGTCACAGAAACTATCAATCCATACAAGCTTGTCTAACTGATCCAGTTAGAAAGCTATTTGTTTCCTCATCCACAAATTGTGCGATTGTTCTAGCCAGCCTCTTCCTTTATAATCTGGCACATTATCATTTAGTCAGTGAGAAAGATTAGGGTGCACACTAACACTGATATTGTAATACACTTACTTGATGTGCTCTGTACTGATTTAATCATCCAGACTGATGCACATATTGTCCTTGATTATATTTTCATTGTGTCTACTGTTGTCCAAAAGTAACAAAAACATTTTTGCAATGTTTTGCACTATTCAGCTCTTTATACAGACTCCCATGTCAAATTTGATATGATTACCGGTATTTTGAAATATTTCATATCACCCCATAAACTATTGACTAATGACAGCTTGTCAATATTGCAGTGAATCTGATAAAAGTGTTGCCCTCCTGAAACAGAACAAGTATAATATTTCAAACTTGCTCAACATCACACTCAAGGGAGATAATTCAGATAGCAACTAGTTATCTCCCTTACTGTGCAGATTTACAAGTTATCTCCCTGCTGTGTAACTGATCCCATATTGGGTCATGCCCCACTTTATTTTGTGTATATGTTTACAATGTTTTTAATTTAGGAAAAAGGGCAAGAAGTATATTAAGAAAAAGAAATAAACTCCACACTTTCAATATGGAATGGCTGGACCATTTGGGTATGTCTATGTGTGGTGTGGAGAATGTAGTTTACACGAGTGTTATTAAATTGTCCTTCACTTGTTAATAAATCATCACAAATTGAAGATAGCATTGTGTGTCCTGTTTATATGTGATTAATTTTCACATCTCTATCATTTTCTTAATCTCGCATATACTGAACATGTTTGAAGTGATATTCCATTCACTGGGTTTGTCATGTGCATTATGTTGTTATGGAGAAGGTTCTGATCATTCCATCACTTTTGTAACCTTCCAATTCATAATTTGCTGTTAACTATGAACCAGTTAAAGGTTATACAAAATGGTCTCAAAATCTGCTACTTTTTTGTGCTAAATTGTTGCAGAGGTGATTATATAGACTTGTTTTACATTTTTGTATGTTTTCAAACTGCCCAAGGTTGGAAATAGCAGCAGTAAAGTGCGACAATTTCACGCCCCTTTCAAAACGGCGAAAGCTGTGACCGCTTGACCTGTGACGTCACAACCTGATTACGATCTCGCTCAAATGCCTGTTGTGACGTCAAAATGTCATCGACATCACGCTACAACTCCCACAGTTGGGTGAATCTTTCGTAACAACGCCCGACGTCATAGACTATGACGTTTACGGCGCAATCGTAATCAGGTTGTGATGTCATGCACCAGAGGTCATGGCTCCAATACGTTTTCTCCCACATGTGTGCTATTCGTGTTCTAAAACCCACTTCGACGACATTATTCAAGAAAAAAAATACTAATTTGTTGTTTGGAACACTACTGGGTATGTTTTAATGCAAAGTAGTATAGAGTCATTTGGTATAACCTTTAACAAATGACCTTTCAATATTTGCAAAATACGTATTTTTGCATTATTTCATAAAACTGTCTAAATTCCTAATAAATACATGCATATCTAGATGGCCAATATTGCACTTGCTGTGATGGAATGATTACAGCTTTTACCACAACTAGAGTGGTTTTCTGAGTGTTGGGCAGATCACATGAGCAAGTTTTCCTTGACAAGCGAGACCAAAGTTATGGTAGACTGTTGCGGTCATTCACTGCATCCTGCTCTGGTATGGTCATCATATTTATAATACAAGCTAGTAAGAAAGCTAATGGCCTCTACAATCTAACATAAATTCATAAATTAGGTCTCACTTGTCATGGAAACCTTGGCCGTGTGTCCCTGTCCTTATATACAGAGGTGTTAATAAAGGTCTGGTTAGATTCACTGATACATGAATATGCAGTACCTGTATAGATGGAGGTTCTGTTAGACAGCAGATATTTGGTGAAATGCTCAATTATCATATATTTGGATTCACATACTGCCACTCTGATTTGGGGAATCCATAAGAACCAATGTAAATATCAGTGTTGACAATGTAATTTCTTATGGTTCAATTTAGTGGACTGTATGTTATACCAAGAAAATCTAATAAAAATCTGATAATCAGTGGAGTAATCACTCGATCTGCAGGAACAACATTTAATCTTACTTAAAATAATCACTGTACTGTTTTAAGTTTAATGTTTCATGTGATGTGTGACCGAAGTAAAAAATACAATTTCTGTTCATTTTTTGAGAGTTTGTGATAAATACTTCAGCAGGTGATGTAATATGTTGACTGTGAATTTGAATTACCTCTCTTGAAAACAGTGGAAAATTTCAAGGACATTCACCAACTACGTTGTGATGATAGAGGAAACCTATGGCTATGGAAATTTACCGTGGATACAAACTACAAGATGAGATGGAGTGGATGTGATATGGGTGAATTGTGGCGAGTTCCAACACGACGATCCAGTTACAGGGATTATATGGTCCCTACTTTGTATGTAATCCACGGAATTCACACACACGTGTATTGAGATTTCTGCTGCTGTATTTTTTAATCATGGCCATTTGGTTGAACCTTGATAGAGGATCTCTACTAACATTCATCAAGGAACAGTTGTGGACTTGAATATATAGTGCATGGTTTTTCCCATGCTGAAGGGAAACTCGATTTGGTGCAAGATTGTGATGTTTAGTTGTATTTGTTACCCAGCATGTGATAATATAAATTCAATGTGTACATCAATTCTTCATTCACAAAACCATATCTCTAATACTGCTGAACTGGGCGAAAGCGACAATGCTACTGTATATCACTATCGCAAAGATATTACCAAGTGATCATAAATTACATCAATGCCTTTTCAATCACCATCTTATTCACAGACTGGGAAGATGAATATTTTATTCACCTCAATTTATCCATCCATCTATGTCAATAATTCATATCATAGTTGTAGCATTTTAGTTCATATAAATTACATGTATGGAATGATTCTGTGATACCTGCACTGTAAATTGTTCTCGACTGCTGTTGTTCAATAAATTAAGCTTTAACCACCTATTGGTTTTTTTTCTTTATATATTTCTTTCTGGAAGAGGTACTATTGTTTTCAAGTAATATATACACTATGTCACAGAACAGTCATTAATGGTATGTTCATAATACGAAGGGTTTCAACTAAATTCCTGATCAATTCCTGATCTATTCCCTGCTACCTGAAACGATCAATTAGTACAGCAATACAGTGCATGAAATTGGGGTAATTCTGCACTTTGAGGTAAAAGTATCAAACTTATAAAAGATGGCTGCCAATCCAAGATAGCCACCATTATAATGTAGATATCGGGGTATCATTTGGAACCTAGATATTTTTGTTACTCCTCGGGCAAGGGAGTTGAAACGTTACATCATATATCTCTGGTTCTATCTTCACAAGTCCAGATAAATCCTCGGAGAGGGTTTACCTGGACTCTTGAGTGATTGCCTTTATCATACAATCTCATATATTTCATCCCCCGCGCTTGTTTTGAGTTTGCATGTCAGTATCCCAAGCCTGCAGCTCATGCTTTGATGCCTGATGTCCACTTCAGTCTGACATCAAAGTAGTTTGGCCAGCGATGAAATTCGAACCAGTCACATCTCAAACCTCGCAGCAGATTGGCGTAATGAGCTGTAGGAGTGCGCTTACCAATTGGTTCTATTTCAAAAAGCTATTTATATCCGGAACTGCTATGGGTAACTAACCAAGCCAGTGTATCGATCCGCTAGATCGATCAATACACTAGCTCGCGAGGCTTCTGTACTATCAGAAAACATAGATAATTCCAGAATGGCCGCTTTGATGAAGAGGGAATTGACTAAACAAAAAAATGCATATTTTTGTCAATTTTTCACTCAATTTTAAGAACAAAATTATTTTTGCTATTTTCTTTAGACAAAATACATAATAAATTAAAAAATAATTATCTTATGTATACTCAAATAATATTTGACACTTATGCATAAAACGCTAATTTAAAAAAAAGAAAACTGATAAAAATTATGCCTAGGGCAATATTAAGGGTCAAATAATTGACAACTGAAACATTACAGCCTATCACACTGGGGTGATTATGAGCATATTTGCATACCATTTCAAGCAGAAGACCATGAGTGAATTCAATGTAGTTTTTCCCTAGAAAATAGCATCAATAAAACAATTAAAAAATCAGTTGACAAAAAAATACATATTTATAAGCCCGTAAATTTTGATCAGATGTATTATGGTGACGTCCGCCATTCATTTTTCTTGAGAACGCAACCCGTCAGGTTTTGCTGGATTCTTTACAAATTTGCCACACATGATCACCATGTGAAAATGTCCATGTGATCGTTTTCTTCATAGTTATGCCCCCGGATCATCGAAAACAATACTTCCATCAGCTACCTTTTCTTGTGAATGCAACTTGTCACGTTTTTGTTCGATTCTTTCTAAATTTGCCGCACATTATTGTCGCCATGTCAAGATGTGCATGTGATCTTTTTGATCTGATCAGATGTTTTCTCTGGAGTTACGCTCCTTGATCACCAAAAAAGCTACTTTCAATCGATACCGTTCTTGTGAAAGTTATTGCTCGATTCTTTAGAAATTTGTCACACATTGTCACCATGATCTTTTCGACCTGATCTGGCACATTGCCCCTTGATCATTGAAAATAACTTCTATCTGCTACCTTCTCTTATAATGCAACTCATCATATTGTTTGCTAGATTATTTAAAAATTTGTCACACAATATCATTGAAGATGTGCACCGGACCTTTCGACTTCATCCATTTTTTTCCTCGATTGTTGAAAAAAAACCCCAACTTCTACGTATCTGGTATTCTTTTTCGTGAATGCAACTCATTAGGTCATGTATAATTCTTGGAACACAATAAACTGGTGTATGATGTCTTCAGCATAAGGGTGGAGCCGGATGTCTGAAACCATTATCATCATAATTTGCATCTTCACTAAGGCAATTTCACATTTCATTAAAAAGTAATTAACCTTAGCAGATGGACGTGATCAAGGTGGATTTGACCTCATGCCAGCTGCCCCAAGCATTGCGTCATCTTTGTCCGGTTTAAAAGAGCCCATGAAATTGTTTTGTTTTTTAAAATTTCATGCTTGTACCTCGGAGTGCAGAATAGTATCACCCTATTTCCATACTAAATGGAGGCTTGAGAAAGTCGATTTCTCATATATGTGGGAAAATTATGATTACTACTTTATCATGTTGCTTTGCTGTAATAACACCTTGTCTTACATCAGGTTTGCATTCCACAAATGGACAGATTCAAAACAATCACAATGTCTGAAAATGTGTATGCTTTTTTAAAATCTTACCCCTACACTCACACCCTCTTTTGAAAGTTGCTCCTCTTTTCTTATGTGATCATCAGTATTCTATAATGGGTATAGAAAAAGACCGAACTACAGATTGCTTGATCTTAATATTTTATTTTCATCAGCGCCTGCATTGCATCAACATACTGTGTTTAGTCAACGATACAGAGCCACAGTTTCATAGATGTCACCTGCATACAAGCACAATTTTCAATGTAGTAAAAGCCACATCATGCATGTAAATGAAGTTTTTGTGATAAATTATGCAACACTGAATTTAATGTAAAATATTCTCAAAAAAGTAGTTACTACAATAACCTGGACTGTATTTGTCTATACGTATACTTTGTTCATAATTTAAGTGAATACAGGAACTTCATCAAAAAAGTAGTTACTACAATAACCTGGACTGTATTTGTCTATAAGTATACTTTGTTAATAATTTAAGTGAATACAGGAACTTCACCAATAATCCACAAATTTGAAATTTGTTTGCTTATCAAATTATTACAACATTGCAATAGATTTTAAGCTGCAAACATTCAATATTATTTAATGACTGCTGACAGTCTGTCATAAGGCTAAACATTTATCCATTCATAAATAATAAATTGTTCAAATTGCAAATCAGGAAGGTATACAAACTTGAACATCCCCATCACACCAGGAAAGAAGTGGTTCAGCCCCAAAAGTTACCTCCCTTGCATTGAAGAGTTTTCTCACTGAAGATAACTGGACATAACCCAGGAGACATGATTGTTGATATTCAATGATATTCATTTAATACAGGATATAAACGATTCATTTGCATGTGGTAATCTGATCATAGCCACACAGCAATCCAGTCTCGGAAGTTATCTCCCTTTATGGTCTGCCAGTTGTCCACATCGTCCTGTACACTCCAGATAAACATGTCCATAATCTCTACATACACTCTTGTTCAATCACAAAGTGACAAGGAAAATTTCTAATTTAGAGCAAATTCTACCTGATATTTGAAATTGGACCGGGGTATATTACATATGAATGTTTACATTTGACAATGTCTAGATAATGATGCCCTTCTTTATCAACAAATACTGAAACTTTCAGCAGGTTCGACAGAACCACCTCTCTAAAATGGAGATAAAAAAGGTCGTTTTTATCGAATAAATTCAAGAATATATCGAATGAAGTGACATCCGCCATAGGCGACCATGGACATATATATCTGCATCAGATGGTATTGAAAAAAACAAATTGTCATCTATCTAATTTGCATAAGAATAGACGATATGTTTTGTTCTCTATTAACAATTATCCTATGCACACTTTCATTGTTTAACCACGGTTACGACATGTAACAATATATAAGGTAAGTCATGTAACAATATATAAGGTAAGTCGATCACCTGAAGATTTTAGAGCATTGGAATGAATAAGTCCAAAGTTATTAAGCAAAAATGACCTTTTTTACCTCCATTTTAGAGAGGTAGTTCTCCCGGACCTTTTCAGTAATAGATGTTGAAGATTTGGACTTTTCTTGATGTGTGGGTGTGTGTAGATGTGCAACCATGTCTGCAATGACATCTATAAGTGTATGATTCATAGATTTTTTTGGAATGATATGTTTGTTTCACAGTCTGTTAAAGTTTGGTGTTGGTTAATATTATTTCTATAATCTGTATACACATATCAGAACAAAATGTTCATCTTCTTTCAGGAACACATGTACTGAAGAATGTAAAAAAAGATTTCTTGAACGAATCTACCCAAAAGTTGCCTTCCAGAAAAATGATTAAGAACAAATTGTCAAATCTTTTCAACTCAGTTTCCTGAGAGAAAAAAAAAAAAGATAACGATTTTAACAAATGGAATTTTCAATACCCAGTTCCAACAGAAAGATGCCAAACCAATACATATGGACAAGATTACTGGTAATACAAATATTGAATCTTTCAAGATGGGTCCACATATAATTGACCAACAAATGTCCAATCGTTTTATCAGAGATTGAGTTAGAGAAGACTGTCTCTCTGAAATGGAGGTAAAAAATGGTTGTTTATGCTTAATAAAATTATTCATATAGAACACTAAGGAAACACCACCAGATGTGACAAGGAACTTACATATTTGCATCAAACAGTATTAACGAAACAAATTGTCGTGTATCTAATTTGCAGAATAATATACAATATAAATTTTTGCCTATTAAATAATAGATTAGGGTTAGTTTGGCTGGAAAATATACGAAATATTACTTTGAAGTACGAAGATGAATTGATTAAAAGCAAAATTTTGAAGTGACCTCTTTTACCTCCAATTTAGCAAGGCAGATTCTCTTAACCCCATCTGGCCTGGAGTTTTTGTGACCTGCTCTGGCCTTTTTTTTTGGGGGGGGGGGGGGGGAGGAGGGGAATTTGTGGACCCCACTTAATATTTTCCTTACCCAGGGAGCTGAAATTCACCACACTATACCCTTGGATCATGCTATACCACAAAATGTGAAAAAAAATCAAAGATATCACCTTCAGAACAGGCATTTTTTGTTCAGATACTAGTTATTTATGTGTTTTCTTTGCAAAAACTGCATGATAAATTAATAAATAATGGTCTGATGTGAAATAAAATAGATTTTGTCCAATTTCTAAAAGAAAAGGAGAAATTTTGAAGAAAATGACGAAAACATCACTTTTCTGGTACCCCACATGGCGGCCATCTTGATTTTACCCATGATCCTCCACTCGGGGGGGGGGGGGGGGGTATACGAATATGCTAAAAATGACTCCTCCAATACGATAAACTGAAAAGTCACGGAGGGTCAATTTTCATTTTTCTGTCATTCCGGAGATGGGGGAGAAAGTGGGGGGTGCATAATGGCCAACCTAGGTCAGGTGGGGTTAACTGATTGATGGACACAGAATATTGGCAAGAATATTACACATATCAAATGACTTCCAGATGCTTTGCAGCTGTAGCATAACTAAGTACATGTAAGGGCAAACTCGGTAAATATAACTATTTAGGACATACAACCATGAACCATCATCTCCAGTCCTCGTTTGTCTGACAAAGCGGAGGCATGACAAGAGACCTTATTTGCCAGGACAAAGCTCAGCCATTTTATTAATAGGCTTTCCAAATAGCATTCGATATCTCATGACCTCTCTGAATATGCTCATATTTCAGCGAATTAAGCAACAGGCAAATGTCCTATATTTCATCCGGTCTGAGTCTTTTAAATTCAGATGTTCCTGTCCATGTTTGTTTGGAATTAAGAGACCCATGTCAGTTTCGCACTCAGACGCAAGGGATTTTGTTACCTTTCCTTTACCGATAGTTACCTGGTGGTATATCCCACAGAACCAACATCCATAGACAACTGATCATTCACATCACTTGAGAATGAATAATGAACAAAGAACAGCCATCAAAACTTATAAACAGCTCAAATTTAAGCTATCTGATGGATAAACTCAAATTAACACAGTTTGATATTCAGCCTACCTACACTTTGGATTTGAGGTTTCTCCCATCTTTGGATTTTTGCACCTATCTATGTTGCCACAAATCGGCATGGTGAATGGCCAAATTGTTTTAGACTAAATTTCTCACGGTTCCAATGTGCATTTTTCACCAAAATCTGGGAGATGGCAACTCGTAAGGGTCAAGTCAATTTGAATGTTGCATTTAATTTCCCTGATTTTGGTGAAACATGCACATTGGAACAGTGAGTCTGTGTTGAAACTCAAAGTGTACAGACCTTAAGCTTGAATCAAGCATTGGAAAGTGCATACAAAGTTTGAAATATATGTATTAAGACAGTGTGACGTCACTGGACCTAATGCAACAGACCACCACAGAATACCATGCTTTATTTGTAGTTTACTCTGTGTAATAAAATAGTAAAAAATTACAATAAATATTTTCTCACACTGTTTGCAATGGTCTTTCATTTGATAGAAACTTTACTTGAGGGTTTACGATCACTTTAAATCCCATTTTTTAGATACTTTCATTTATCAACTCTGTTGCGTGTGAATGCTAACGAAACCTTCCATTGGGATTTGTCATTCAGCTTTTTCTCCAACTCAACTCCGCTTTCATCTGAATATACTGTCAAGTACCGGTATGTCATCTGTTAATTGGCTGTTATTTTGAACAGACCGTCTTCGTCGCACAGTAAGGGTGGTTACGGAGTATGCAAACCTACATTAAAGGAGGATATCATGGACAGAAATATCACAGATTAAATCAAATTTGTCTACTCCGTTCTATAGACTACTGAGTATAATGCCACGATGAATAATAGCTAAAATGACAGTCGGGATTACATTGAGGGTGGGGTTTTACATTGTACTAAACTAAACTGTGAAGGAAAGAGACAAGTAGGAAATATATGATAGAACTTGTTTGATTATTTTGTTATATTAGCATAAAGATAAATATGGTTAATATCAGCAGGCTATTGAAACAGAGTCATTACAGAGTACTGGAATTCTCTTTAACTGAGGTATAAAAGACGGTCTAAATATATATTACAAAACATAGAAGTTAAAAAACAAATACCAAACTTGTACATGTGGTTCAAACATAGGACAATTTACTATATTGGTAATACTTGTGTAGTTAATAACTTAGCAACATGGCAGTTAGCAATAATGACTGTATATACTAGTATATAGTTACACTGTGGAGAGTACCCTTGGAGGAGTTGTATGGGACTAACAAAATGATTATGACACAAATATAACATTAAAGCAGTGTTAGATGTAAAAACAAGAAACATGAATTTTCTTTGTGTATATTATGAACAGAAAATGTGGCTGTGTGAATTCAGGAATAACAAACATGTGTCTTACACATCTAAATGCAATGTGTAAACCACATAAATATTACAATGCCCCGCTACTTTATATACATGATTCCGCTAATTCTCAGGCCAAATTTCAAAACTTCAGTCATTTTTCACTCCCCCCCAAAACCGCTGATACAACCAAATGGAATGATAGGATATACAAATTTAAAAACTTAAGTACAAAAATGAAACAACAGGCTTTCAAACTGAAGTTCAGAAAGAATAAAAAGAAATTTCAGATATTTAAGAGATAATGAATTCTCATAATGGAAGAATAGAGACATATGTGCATGTTCTAAACTGATGGCCACAAATATCACTTGAATGATTCAAATCTGGTTTTCTTTTCACAAAAATTTAAACGTCACACAATCCTGTAGCATTTGGTTTATGTTTAAAATGACTAGAAAGGCTGTACCAATCAATTTCTCCTTTTGTTTTTCCTAATGAAAAACTAATTACAAACAATCAATCAGATACTCCCTAAAACTGATATATATGAACCATTAACATCTTGGTAGTCTAAAACTCATCAAAACACTCACTTAAAAGATATTCCATGACCTGGGAAATTTCAAATATTTGAAGTACTAATCATGTGACCAGGGGGATAATTTGATTGGTTACTGCGAGTCAAGTTACATGCGCAATATTTTGGGTTACTGCGAGTCAAGTTACATGCGCAATATTTTGGGTTATTGCAAAGGCATATGATTTTGTACCCAATCCAAAGCTACCCTGGCAAAGCTTGAACAAAGGCAACAATAAAAATTATCAAACTTATCATTTACCATTATAACAATGTATAACCACCATTTATATACATGCATTCTTTTCTTAGTAAGATTGCCTAATGCCTTTTAATTTGCAATATAAAATCTCAAACTAATTTCACCATCATTCGATGTCTATGGAATTCCTCCCAATAAACAAACCCATGTGTTCATAAAAACTTTGCAAATTTGTCATATAAATTTGATTTATATACCTCTTGCCAAGTCTGACATTCTCTCCAACATAATATAACATGGCTGGAATGTAACACAACTTTATCATTCTGTAACAAACCACATGTATACAAGTCCTGAATACCTGCACTATCCAGTGCTGACAGCAGGACATCTTTGAACCATCACGCCAGTCAAATACAGAACAATGACAACACTGCTGGAAGGCTGTCCTTATTATATATAAAAAGCTTCTTGTTCTTTAATATAGCGATAAAAGCTGATGATAGCCCTACACACATGAACATATATGGTCCTCTTTCTGAGAAAGTGACAAAAAGCTCAGTACACAATGACACAGCTTAATGGTGATTGGCCACTACTAGATAACTTGCTGTGTATTTCATTGGTTGAGACAGGATTGCCTGCTGCTATATGGCTGAGATTACAGTCATCTGATTGGCTGATCGCGTGCCCCTGTGATCATCCTGCTCACGTGGTACCGTTCATGTGCACCTGGGTTGAGCTTTAGTGATGCTGCCCAGCACAGTTTGAACACCTTGTTTGATGCTGGCTCCAAGACCCTGTAAACAGAAAAATTAAATTATGTAAAATACTGGTCATGGTTACACATTTCCATATATACAGATCTGTTACACATTTTACCCAAAAGAGTTACAGGAAGGAAACTTTGTAATGCTCAGTAAAGTTAGAAACGTTCAGTGGAGTTCTCATGGACAACTGCCACAGGTATAAGATGCATTTCACAGTAGTATGATTGGTAAGATCTTACCACACCCTATGAATACAGACATGGTAAACTTTTACTTGATGGTAAACTCCAATACAGTACTCAGTAGTGTACTGAAACTGAGACTCAAAACTCAAAAGGCGTTACATTCCTGTCGTTTACTGTGTTCTGTAGACTAACTAGATTTACAGCAAAAATAGTGTTAAAGTCTGTCCATTTCAATTAGTCGTCTACTTTGGAGCTTGTCCAAAATCGCCGGTTGGTTCTGTTTGAATTTTCTTTCTTTGTAGCATGTTCTCCCCATATAAAAATCCACTATAGTTGTTTTATGTATCAGGGCTTAATTGCATCTAGGGTGATGTCATTATATATTGGCATTCACTCGAACAATGGTCAGAAAGACCTTTTAGTCATACATGTGTGTGTGTGGTTTAATGTTGGGCAATTTGACTGAGCATGGGGAAAAAGGGGCACACCCACAGACCACCTGACTTCACTTGTTATCAATGACCTTTGTCCACTCGAACACGAATACATTACGACGTCTCCCTATGTAATTGATAAATGAAACATTAAACATTTATAAACAATGTTTCTATTTGTTACTAAATCAAACCTGCTTGAATTCAATGCCTTGATCTCCATCAAGCTGCACAATCAAACGTAGAAAAACGGAAGTTAAAACTAAAAGTTAGCTCCCCTAGGAGAGAGTTGTCCGCCCCTAGGAGAGCTCTCCCACTCAATCCAGCGTGGTTACTATAATGGTCACTGCAAGCCTCATTCCAATCCTCTTTCTCAAACCGAGACCAGCAGATAGCAAGGCCGCGGAATGAGGGGACGGAAGGGAGGGACAATTAAATTCAAGCAGGTTTGATTTAGTAACAAATAGAAACATTGTTTATAGATGTTTAATATTTGCTTCCTAAATCGTAAACCTGCTTGAATTCAATGCCTCAGTACCAACATATGGAGGTGGGAACCTCGGCCTTGTTGTAGTTCTAAAAGCAGGCTTAGTAACCGCTGGTATGACACAGACATGGATATAATAATGAGACATCAAACATCAACAAATGTAACCCTGGTCAAGGACGAAAAGGTTAAAACATGGATAAGATACAACAGTACTTATCTTGAATGTCTCCATCCATGTAGCTGTGCTCGTGGTGTGGTATACAATCTCTACCAAGAAGTTTGAATCCTCTGCTCTTAGGGCTGATAGGTTTTCTTGGCAGGATTGTATGCCGATTGGGGCAATGCCGACTTTAGCACATACATGCAGAAACTTGGCTCAACCTTTAAGGTTGGGTGATGCGTAATCTGTCCGGGCTTAGAGGGCGCCAAGCCACACCATTCTCAGTCCACAAGCCGTCTTACGTCAACTTCTCAACCTGTTTCCTGAAGCTGAGTAGGTCTTGTAGGATGCCTAGGAGTCGACTGCGTGTGTTCCCTGAGCCAACTCTACGCAACTGTCAACTCTCTGTACTTTACTCGAAGTTGCTGACACTAGCAACCTGAAACAAAACAATATTAATAATACTCACAAGTGTCAGTTCTTCTTTCTTGTGAGTTGAGCGTAGGTGACGCAGCTGAGATCATGTAGAAGGAAGTCAGATATAACCTGCAAGACACAAGCAAAACCGCAGTTAGGGTAAAGGTTAACTCACCATAGTGTCAGGCCTCCTAGATTGGTGATTAGAGAGTCCATGGTCGTCCATCTGACTTATTTCTTCCTTCATAGATGACTCATATTGCATGTGGATATCATTGAGAAATGAGATGAGATGATACAGCAAGTAGCAGATTTGCTGCGATGATACAAAATGCCGCTCCCCCCCCCCTTTTTGAAAAATTTTACTTGACCACGTGCTGAGCCGCTACGAGCGGCCCAAGCGTGGTCATGCTATCTGACTGGACTGACATATCTCTCAGATAGAAATTGGTGAACGTGGAGTTCGCCGACCAGGCACAAGACTGGACAATGTCAAGGACAGGTTCTTCCATAAAGGCCATGACGTGGCAATGGCGCGAATCTCATGAGAAGAAGCAGTAGACAACAGAGGGGGAGCGTCAATGGCCAATTGATAAGACCATTTAATGGTTTTCTTCAACCACGCGGCGATGGTATTTTTAGTAATGTCATGCAAAGCCGACGGGCGAAGAGATAGAAATAACAGGCGCCGAGAGCCGCGAGCGGAGTCGGTACGAGTAAGATAGTGGCGAATGGCTCGAACCGGACATAACAGGAGGTCGTCCTCGAGACCATGCACGAAGTCTGACAACGCAGGAATGGAGTACGAACGTTGAGCGCACGGACCTGAACGAACAGACTCATTTTTGGCGATAAACTCCGGAATGGGCCGAAAAGAAATGCGAGACCAATCCGCCGTCCAGGTCATAGAAGATCTTTCAAGAGCATGAAGTTCAGACACTCTAGACGCTAAAGCAAACGCCGCCAAAAAGGCAGTCTTATACGACACAGCTTTTATAGAAGCGGATTCTAAGGGTTCAAAGGGCGGACGAATCAGAGCATACAGAACCACACCGATATCCCATTTCGGTAACAGTTGGCGAGTACGGCGAGACTGTAACGCGAAGGCGCGAATGAGCGCAGAGATATTATCGTTTAGACTAATGTCTGTACCCGAGGTAAGACGTAACACCCTAGCCAGAGCAGATCGATACCCTTCAATGGTGCTGATTTGAAACTTCTTATCACGATGAAGATGAAGGAGGAAGTCAGCTACTAGGGAAACAGAGGCAGAGTCGGGATCGGCATCATGTCCTCGGCACCAGGAGACGAAATAGGCCCATTTCGCCTGATAGAGCTGCGATGTGGAAGATCGATTGGCTGAAACCATCGTTCGTGCAACCTCAGCTGAAAATCCTTGGACTGCGAGTGCATTCTGGATAGTCCGCAAACGTGTAGGTTGAGCCACCGTGGGTTGTGATGAAGAATCCCGTGCGGTTGACGTAACAGGCTGGGCCAAACTGGCAGACAATGTGGCGGGGCCGTGAGAAGCGGGACCAGAACCGGAAACCACTGTCGACGAGGCCACCACGGCACTACGAGTAGAATGATGCAGTCGTGACGAGAAATCTTCTGAAGCACTTCCAAAATTAGGGCCATCGGTGGGTAGGCATAGGCTAGGAAATTGTCCCAGTTGATTGACAGAGCGTCGATGGCGAAGGCTTGAGGATCCAGAATCGGACTGACGAAAAGAGCCAACTGGGCGTTGTTCCTCGTCGCAAACAGATCGATCAAGGGTGACTCCCAGACGATGGAGATCTGCTGAAACACATCCGGATGAAGTTGCCATTCGGTCTGAAGAACGGTGTCTGGGCGAGACAGGCTGTCCGCTAAAACATTGAGCCGGCCCGGGACATGACGGGCGTGGAGATGACAATGATGAACGAGAGCCCAGTCGAACAGATCCCACACGAGACGAAACATCGATAGCGATCGGGTGGTACCCAACTTGTTGATGTGGGCAATGACCGTGGAGTTGTCCGTGGCGATGAGCAGAGACGAATTCATGAGATGATGACTCCAATGCTGAACCGCTAGGATGACTGCCTTCATTTCCAGAAGATTGATGTGAAGATTGGCATCCAACGTTGACCATCTGCCGGATACCTCCAAATCGTCCAGATGGGCTCCCCAACCGGTCTCGGAAGCATCGGTGTAAAGATGATGACTCGGGGCCGGAAACCGGAAAGGCACACCCCGCATGACGTTGTGCCGGGACTGCCACCAAATCAGATGTGGACGTAGGGACCCCAACACCGGCACCGCTGGGTTGAGGGAAGGAGTCTGTAAGTAAGGATACAGATGATACTGTAGAGGCCGAACCCGCAATCGGCCGTAATGAGTCAGGTCCTGTGTGGAAGTAAGTAAACCCACCAAACTTTGCCACTGCTGACGTGTCCGTGACGTTGATGACAAAAACTTTCGGGTCAGCAGCTGAATCTTGTCCCAACGATCCTCTGGAGGGTATACCAGTTGACGATGAGTATTGAATACTGCTCCGATATAACGGCGAATTTGCGCCGGGACCAATTCCGACTTTAGAGGATGAGGGATGAATCCCAGATGACGTAACACCAGCAAAGTGAACCGGACCTGCGCGTTGAGACGGGACTCGTCCGCAGCCCAAAGGAGGATGTCGTCGATATAAACCTCGATTGGAATACCTCGTAGGTGAAGAAATGCCATGACCGGAGAGGTGATACGGGTAAACAACCAAGGGGCGATGTTGACTCCGAAGGGAAGAACTTGCCACTCGAAGCGACGTTCGTTGATAGCAAAGCGGAGATAACGACGATGACGTGGATGAATTGGTATATGAAGATACGCGTCCTGAAGATCGACTGAGGCCAGCCAATCCCGAAGATGTAGGCGGGCCCGAATCGATGAAACAGTAGGCATCTTGAAATGAGGGGGAGTGATGAGATGAAACTTGTTTAACACCTTTAGGTCGATCACCATCCGCATCTGGTCCGAGTCTTTCTTTGGTACCAGAAACACGTGGCTGTAAAAACCTACGGTTACCTCGGTCCGAGGTAACTCCCTGACAGCTCCCTTGTCGATGAGCGTGGAGACCGCCAACAGAAGAGTCTGCAAGTGACCTGCGGAAACTGGTAGACGGGAGGGACGCGGCCAAGCGATGAGTTTGGGCAGCGACTGAAAATCGAATAGGAATCCTTCCTTCACAACTCTTAAAATCCAGGCGTCGTCCGTGATGAGCCGCCAATTTTCGGAAAAATATTGTAGACGGCCGCCCACAACATGATGACTGAAAAACCGGAAAGCAGGTAGATGAAAATCTTCGGCTTGATCGGACACGGTAATGTGATAGTCATTGTTTGGAATGTCCCCCACGTTTGGAGGACTTCCCACGAAAGGGACGACGACCACGGCCTCGTGGCGGTTTATCAATGCCACGAAAATTTCCCCGAAACACACCATCTTGTTGAGTGGTAGAAGATGTACGACCGCGTTTCTGACGACGCTCCGACGCGACGACGGACAACCGCAGCAATCAACCGAGAAGTTCGTTCTTCACGAACCACGGGTAGAAGGGCCTCAATAGCATTATTGAAAATGAACTTGGATGACAAGGGCTGATGAAGCAATTGATCCTTAACCACATATGGAACCTCCGGTTTGACAACCTTAAGTAAGGAATTGCGTTGAGCCTGGAGAAGCGCAACATAAGAATAGGAACCGGCCTCAATGACTTGCCGATTAGCCTGCACGAGGGTGTCAATGAAACCACGTAAATAAGCAACGCGACCCGGAGACAAAGACGTCGACCCATTGTCTAAGCGTAATTCCGGATCCAAGACAATCCGAGAAGTAGCTAACAAAAACCAATCTGCGACAGATGAAGCACGTTGCACTACTTGTAACATCTCCTGAATATTTTCCAACACTTTGGAATTTACTTCAAGCGGAGTCGCCTTAGATGTCTTAGAAATCTGACTCAAATCTCGATCGCGTTTGGGAGGATTATCAGGCAACACGTTATCATGAATGACATGATTAAGTCGAAAACGAGGCTTCTTGAATTTATTGTCATCCTCTAATTGACGATCAAATTTCTCTAGCAAATCCACCCAAGCTGGTGACGGAGCGCAAGAGAGAGGAGTTACCGGCGTCGAAGACGCGAATGCAGAATCCGCCGCTGTCCGACAATTAGAACGAGATGGAACCTTCGAGGGGGCGGGCATATCCGGAACTAACGCTAAAAGCGCCTGCATTCTAAGTGAATGATCCACCTTCGACGTATCTTCCGAACTTTCCACTGAAGAAGTGGAATCATCCGACGAACTCGACGAAACCGGCGAAGGCGAACGAGTACCATGACGTCGATGAGAGGGTGATAAATCGTGATCCACCGAATGATCAAGAAACGGCGTCTGCGCATAACGAGCGAGGTAATCTTGATAAGAAGGAGCCGAAACCCGAGGCAAACGGTGTACAGGATCAGGAGAACGTCGAAACAAAGTACGAGAACGGCATACCGGCGAACGGGAAGGCCGTAAAATAGTACCAGAATGGACCGGTGGACGAGAACTACGAACCGGAGAACGAGACCGCCGAACCGGAGAACGAGAACGCCGTACAGGTGAAACTAAACGACAAGGCGGTGTAACCGAGCGTCGTGAAGAAACTAAATTCCGAACCGGTGAACGTGAACGTGAACGGTATAAAGTACGAGAGCGTCGTGTAGCAGTATGTAAATGATAATGCGAAGAATCAACACCCGCAGGAACCGGAGTTTGTAAGTCAGCAACTAGAACACTCAACGGTAGGTCCGAACGAGACTCCATAGAATGAGAAACGGATTTAGAATTTTTATGTTTCGATTTAACCCGCAATGGAGAAATTGACACACGACGATGTTTAATTGGTTTTTTCTTTTTAGAAGAAACGTGAGGTAAACCGATAGACAAAGGAGAAGTAACCTGTGGCAAAGCATTCTTTTGTCTGACGGAGACAATGGAATGCCTGGGCAAGGCGGACGTGGTCTTTGTTAAGTCGAACAAAGAAACGGGTTTGGAAGTGACCCCAGACAATGCAGCACCGGTACAGGCTAAGCTGTCTAACAGCCTAGAATTATCTTCCTGTACAGTGCCACTGGGAGGGATATATACCGACGTGGGTGAAATTGGACCTTGAATAGTTGGCGATAAAAGTAAGCCAACCCGATCGAGATCCTCATTATATTTCATATCATTGACCAAAGAAATTTCTAATACCCATCTGTCGACCTCCGACAAAGACGGGTCATCACATGCATGTAACAAATAAGCACGACGAGCTTGGGCATAATTCCTCCAAGTCGCCACACTCCATAACACACATTCGGCGCACGTGGTCGCCCGGTAACACAAGTCTTTACAACAAAAACAAGCCGTGTGGGCGTCCAAAGGGGACAAAGTCTCCCCGCACGTACGACAAGGAATAGTAGTCAAAACCTCAGACATACTATTGCAATAATAAATCCAATAAATAAATAACACAAGTCACACTTGGTAAAGGATATAAGCAGCGAAACAACAACAACAACGGTTGTAATTGTCAAACACTTCTTCTAGATGTGCACTGTCGAGAGCAAACAGGAGAAAGAGGATTGGAATGAGGCTTGCAGTGACCTTTATAGTAACCACGCTGGATTGAGTGGGAGAGCTCTCCTAGGGGTGGACAACTCTCTCCTAGGGGAGCTAACTTTTAGTTTTAACTTCCGTTTTTCTACGTTTGATTGTGCAGCTTGATGGAGATCAAGGCATTGAATTCAAGCAGGTTTACGATTTAGGAAGCAAATAACTATACTGGAGATTTACACGGAGAGAATTTCTATCTAAGCATGGATTAGATAGTATCAATATCATAAAGTCATTTTGTAGAGTTCAATTTGTTACAAACTCTACAAAAAAAGGAAATTATGCAAAGTTAACTACTGATTTTCAGCAAGCTCAAAAATATCCACTAGTTCCTGATCAATAAACTTAGTCTCAAAGGTACCATCCATCCTTATCTGTTACATATAGCTACGTCAACATTGTATATGCATGCTGATAAAAACAGCTAGTACAATATTGTTTTCTAGATAAAATTTGTTAGTTAGAAACTGGTGAAATAACAAAAAATTCAGGCCTTTCAGCTGCATGCTACACTGAATGAATTATTATATATTCAAATTTCAATGTAAAGTATCTAAATCATAAAATTTATTTCACAAACAATTTAATTTTATATAGATAATATTCAAACTGTTTGTATTGTTAATATTCATATACAAGACTTACAGAGATAACAAGTCTGTGTTCAAGGAGAACTTTATATTAGCTTTACATAGACATCATTTATTTGGAAATATTTGGTTGAACACCAGAACCTCAGATCAGAATCTTTAGTCACTTGCATGGCGCAAGATAATACCACTGCCCATGTGACGTTATCAGAGGTTAGGCACTGAGTCATTTGTTTACTTGACCAAAGTCAGATTTTTTTTTATTCTTAGCTTTTTTTAAAGATATCTATTGTTTCAAAATGCTATTTAACATTCAAAATGAAAATCTGTTAAGTTGTTCAGTTTTGAAAGCCAATATAAGACCTATTTTCCGATTTTTGTGATGTTGTCAATGTTAATGCAGTACCCAGTGCTAAACTTGGCACGATGTCACGTGGGCAAGGACCTTGTTTTGTACCTCCCGTGACCAAAGATTCCGATTTTGGGATGTTACTGTTGTCATTTGCAGCGAGTGCTCCAATAATTGAATGACAGGATTTATAATTTCTCACCAAAACACATTGGGGGGTGATCCAGTTTATTGATTATTGGGGTGATCCAGAGCTTGATTAAACATTATTAAATTGATTTCTTCTAAAATGGGCAAACACATTTATTACATTGGCCGATCTGAATTTGAACCAAATTGAGGCTAGACTGAATGTGTGGTGTGATTGGCTGATCAGAATTTGAAACAAAATTGAGACTTGACTGAATGTGTGGTGTGATTAGCTGATTAGAATTTGAAACAAAATTGAGGCTTGACTGAATGTGTGGTGTGATTGGCTGATCAGCATTTGAACCTAAATTGAGGCTTGACTGAATGTGTGGTGTGATTAGCTGATCAGAATTTGAACCTAAGTTGAGGCTTGACTGAATGTGTGGTGTGATTAGCTGATCAGAATTTGAACCTAAGTTGAGGCTTGACTGAATGTGTGGTGTGATTGGCTGATCAGAATTTGAAACAAAGTTGAGGCTTGACTGAATGTGTGGTGTGATTAGCTGATCAGAATTTGAACCTAAATTGAGGCTTAACTGAATGTGTGGTGAGATTGGCTGATCAGAATTTGAAACAAAATTGAGGCTTGACTGAATGTGTGATTAGCTGATCAGAATTTGAACCTAAATTGAGGCTTGACTGAATGTGTGATTAGCTGATCAGAATTTGAACCTAAATTGAGGCTTGACTGAATGTGTGGTGTGATTGGCTGATCAGAATTTGAAACAAAATTGAGGCTTGACTGAATGTGTGGTGTGATTAGCTAATCAGAATTTGAAACAAAATTGAGGCTTGACTGAATGTGTGGTGTGATTAGCTGATCAGAATTTGAACCTAAATTGAGGCTTGACTGAATGTGTGGTGTGATTAGCTGATCAGAATTTGAAACAAAATTGAGGCTTGACTGAATGTGTGGTGTGATTAGCTGATCAGAATTTGAAACAAAATTGAGGCTTGACTGAATGTGTGGTGTGATTAGCTGATCAGAATTTGAAACAAAATTGAGGCTTGACTGAATGTGTGGTGTGATTGGCTGATCAGAATTTGAACCTAAATTGAGGCTTGACTGAATGTGTGGTGCGATTAGCTGATCAGAATTTGAAACAAATTGAGGCAAATGTGTGATTAGCTGATCAGAATTTGAACCTAAATTGAGGCTTGACTGAATGTGTGGTGTGATTGGCTGATCAGAATTTGAACCTAAATTGAGGCTCGACTGAATGTGTGGTGTGATTAGCTGATCAGAATTTGAACCTAAATTGAGGCTTGACTGAATGTGTGGTGTGATTAGCTGATCAGAATTTGAACCTAAGTTGAGGCTTGACTGAATGTGTGGTGTGATTAGCTGATCAGAATTTGAACCTAAGTTGAGGCTTGACTGAATGTGTGATGTGATTAGCTGATTAGAATTTGAAACAAAATTGAGGCTTGACTGAATGTGTGGTGTGATTAGCTGATCAGAATTTGAACCTAAATTGAGGCTTAACTGAATGTGTGGTGAGATTGTCTGATCAGAGTTTGAAACAAAATTGAGGCTTGACTGAATGTGTGGTGTGATTGGCTGATCAGAATTTGAACCTAAATTGAGGCTTGCCTGAATGTGTGATGTGATTGGCTGATCAGAATTTGAAACAAAATTGAGGCTTGACTGAATGTGTGATTAGCTGATCAGAATTTGAATCTAAATTGAGGCTTGACTGAATGTGTGGTGTGATTGGCTGATCAGAATTTGAACCAAAATTGAGGCTTGACTGAATGTGTGGTGTGATTGGCTGATCAGAATTTGAAACAAAATTGAGGCTTGACTGAATGTGTGGTGTGATTAGCTAATCAGAATTTGAAACAAAATTGAGGCTTGACTGAATGTGTGGTGTGATTAGCTGATCAGAATTTGAACCTAAATTGAGGCTTGACTGAATGTGTGGTGTGATTAGCTGATCAGAATTTGAAACAAAATTGAGGCTTGACTGAATGTGTGGTGTGATTAGCTGATCAGAATTTGAAACAAAATTGAGGCTTGACTGAATGTGTGGTGTGATTGGCTGATCAGAATTTGAACCTAAATTGAGGCTTGACTGAATGTGTGGTGCGATTAGCTGATCAGAATTTGAAACAAATTGAGGCAAATGTGTGATTAGCTGATCAGAATTTGAACCTAAATTGAGGCTTGACTGAATGTGTGGTGTGATTGGCTGATCAGAATTTGAACCTAAATTGAGGCTTGACTGATGTGATTGAATTATCACATTGATTTTAGTTTATTTTAGATTCACTTGTTTGTAACCCATGGGAAGGATAACTCAAGTGTTAGCAGGGAGGGGGATCTACTGGGGGTTAGGATGATCGGAGGCAGAGGAAGGTTAGCCGTCTATCTACCAGGAATATGTTAGTAATATTCATTAGGAAAACCCATCACCATTGATGTAAACAGCCAGAGCTCAGCGGGACCAGCTTCATTCTTCAACAAACACACTGACAGAGAAAAACACAACAAGCATTGAAAACTCGATACAAATTGATGGAAATGCCAGCAGCAGCCTTATTGAGAAATCAAACATTTATAAACAATGTTTCTGTTTGTAACTAAGTCAAACCTGCTTTAATTAATGCCATTAATCCCTTATTAATTGCACAATCAAACGTAGAAAAACGGAAGTTTAAAAGAAAAAGTTAACTCCCCTAGGAGAAGAGTTGTCCGCCCCTAGGAGAGCTCTCCACTCAAATCCAGCGTGGTCACTATATAGGCGACTGTAGCCTCATTTCTCATCCTCTTTCTCAGACCGAGACCAGTAATGAAACAAGGCCGCGGTACGAGGGGACGGAAGGGTGGGCACATTAAATTAAAGCAGGTTTGACTTAGTTACAAACAGAAACATTGTTTATAAATGTTTGATGTTTGCTACCTAAGTCTTAAACCTGCTTTAATTAATGCCACAGTACCAACATACGGAGGTGGGAACCTCGGACTTGTAGTATATCAAAGTAGGCTAAGTGACCGCTGGAATAACACAGAAAACATGGGCATAGCATGAACAATCCATAATCAGCAAATGAAACCTTGATTATCAATATAAACAGGTTAAACATGTGAATAAGATACTGATGTACTTATCTTTGATTGTTCACAGCCATGTAGCTGTGTTTGTGGTGTGGAAATTATTAATTTCCCCCCGAGAGAGTACTGCAACGCAGTGTATAGGTACTTCTCGGGAAGCCGTTTATACCAAGAGAGGACCTCAACCCTGGGATATACAGTCTACTTGGTATGACTTATTATCTTGGCTGTTCCTAAGACCGGTCGAGGCAGGGTCTGTTCCGGGCCTAGTGATCGCCAAGTCACACCACTCTCAGTCCACAATCGTCTTTCATCCAACCATCATTTTAGGGAGTTGAGTGCAAAGACGGCGCTGAGATCATTGAGAAGGACGTCAGATTCAACCTGAAGGACACAATCAAAACCGCAGTTAAGGTAAAGATCACACTCACCATGGAAACATACATCTTAGGGTGATGATACAGTGTCTGACATCTCTTTAGAGGATCCAAGGTATTCCATCTGACTTATTTCTTCCTTCCATATGAGATCAATCAATTGTGGACCAATAGTATGAATGAGATGAGATGATACAGCAATTTGCAGATTTGCTGTGATGATTCAAACTGCCGCCCCCCCCCCTTTTTTGGAATTTAGTTGACCACGTGTTGGGCCGCTATTAACGGCCCAAACGTGGATATCCCTTCTGCCTGGACTGACATATCTCTCAGATAGAAGTTGGTGAACGTGGAGTTCGTCGTCCAGGCACAAGATTGGACAATGTCATGGAGGGATAAATTCTTCCATAATGGCCATGACGAAGCAATGGCGCGAATCTCATGAGACGAAGCATTCGACAAGAGAGGGGGGGCGTCTATGGCCAACTGATAAGACCATTTTATGGTTTTCTTCAACCACGCGGCGATGGTATTTTTGGTAATATCACGCAAAGCCGACGGGCGAAGCGACAGAAATAACAAGCGCCGAGAGCCGCGAGCGGAGTCGGTACGAGTAAGATAGTGGCGAAGAGCCCGGACCGGGCATAAGAGGAGGTCGTCTTCGAGCCCATGCACAAAGTCTGACAACGCCGGAATGGAGTACGATCGTTGAGCGCACGGACCTGAACGCACAGACTCATTTTTGGCAATAAATTCAGGAATGGGCCGAAAAGAAATACGAGACCAATCCGCCGTCCAGGTCATAGAAGATCTTTCAAGAGCATGAAGTTCAGATACTCTAGACGCTAAAGCAAACGCCGCCAGAAAGGCGGTCTTATAAGACACAGCTTTAATAGAGGCGGATTCCAAAGGTTCAAAGGGTGGATGAATCAGAGCACACAGAACCACACCAATATCCCATTTCGGTAACAGTTGGCGCGTACAGCGAGACTGTAACGCGAAGGCGCGGATGAGCGCAGAGATATTATCGTTTAGACTAATGTCTACACCCGAAGTCAGGCGTAAAACCCTAGCCAGAGCAGATCGATACCCTTCAATGGTGCTGATTTGAAACTTCTTATCACGATGAAGATGAAGGAGAAAGTCAGCTACTAGGGAAACAGAGGCAGAGTCGGGATCGGCATCATGTCCTCGGCACCAGGAGACGAAATAGGCCCATTTCGCCTGATAGAGCTGCGATGTGGAAGATCGATTGGCTGAAACCATCGTTCGTGCAACCTCTGCTGAAAATCCCTGGACAGCGAGTGCATTCTGGATAGTCTGCAAACGTGTAGGTTGAGCCACCGAGGGTTGTGATGTAATAACCCGTGGGGTTGACGTAACAGGTCGGGCCACACTGGCAAACGACGTGGCGGGGCGGTGAGAAGCGGGAGCAATACCGGAAACCACTGTCGCCGAGGCCACCACGGGACTACGAGAAGAATGATGCAGTCGTGACGGGAAATCTTCTGAAGTACTTCCAGAATTAGGGCGATCGGTGGATATGCATAAGCCAGGAAGTTGTCCCAATTGATTGACAGAGCGTCGATGTCGAAGGCTTGAGGATCCCGAATCGGACTGACAAACAGGGTCAATTGGGCGTTGTTTCTCGTAGCAAACAGATCGATCAGCGGCGACTCCCAGATGATGGAGATCTGCTGGAACACCTCCGGATGAAGTTGCCACTCTGTCTGAAGTACGGTGTCCGGACGTGATAAGCTGTCCGCTAAGACATTGAGCCGGCCCGGAACATGGCGGGCGTGTAGATGGATGTGATGAAGACGAGTCCACTCGTAGAGATCCCACACAAGGCGAAACATTGGAAGCGAGCGTGTTGTTCCCAACTTGTTGATGTGAGCAATCACTGTGGAATTGTCCGTCGCAATGAGAAGAGACGAATACATGAGACGATGACTCCAATGTTGCACCGCCAAAATGACAGCCTTCATCTCCAGAAGGTTGATGTGAAGACTGGCATCCAACGTTGCCATCTGCCGGATACTACTAATTCGTCTAGATGGGCACCCCAACCGGTCTCGGATGCATCGGTGTACAGATGATAACTCGGAGTCGGAAAACGGAATGGAACGCCCTGCATGACGTTGAGCCGGGATTGCCACCAGATCAGATATGGATGAAGAGACGTCAATACCGGCACCGCTGGGTTTATGGAAGGTGTCTGTAGGTAAGGATACAGATGATACTGTAGTGGACGCACCTGAAGTCGGCCGTAATGAGTTAGGTCCTGAGTGGAAGTGAGCAAACCTACCAAACTTTGCCACTGTTGACGTGTCCGTGACGTTGATGACAAAAACTTTCGGATTACCAGCTGAATTTTGTCCCAACGATCCTCCGGAGGATACACTAGTTGATGTCGGGTATCGAACACAGCGCCGATGTAACGGCGAACTTGAGCCGGGACCAACTCTGACTTGAGAGGATGAGGGATGAATCCTAGATGACGTAAGACCAGAAGTGTGAACTGGACTTGCATGTTGAGACAGGACTCTTCCGCTGCCCATAGGAGGATGTCGTCTATATAAACCTCTACCTGAATACCCCGCAGGTGTAGAAAAGC